>JAMKQA010024304.1:0-20665 GCA_024699735.1 Posidonia australis
AGAATTATCAATTTCAGAATTACTTTTGCTACTTTTCGTAATTTAATAGTAATTGCATACAATGGATATTATTAACTAAATTTAATCAAGATTTTCTACTTATGCAACTAGTAAACATACAAGAAGAGGATGAGAGAAATTGATATACACAAAGGATTTATAGTGGTTCGGCAACCCCACCTAGTCCACTCCTAAAGACCCTCTTGAGATTTTTCCCGTATTAAAATAAAGTAAACGGACTTACTTATGGCTACACCACCAACTGCTTCCTTGCTCTTCCCACTTCTCTATCCCCGAGAAGCTAGAGCCCTTTGCTTTGTTGTTTTTACAGATGTCAGAATTTTCCCTCTCACAGAGATCAATTGCAACAATGATTACACAATGAAATCTCGTGAGGAGAATGGAAATGAAAACAATAGACAGTATTACAAGTATTTCTCAATGGTGTCTTTTTCAGGCCTTGTACGGGTCCTATTTATAGCCATAGGATTGCCTCGAGATGTGTCTAACAACTATAAAACGGTCGTAAATGGCTACTCCAACGGTATGCCGTTTTGGCCTCGGTATGCCAAAAATGATCTTTAATCTGCAATCCACGAGCAAAACGGTATGCCGAAAATCCTACGGTATCCTGTTTTCTCCTGAAATGGTATGCCGTTTTATGACGGTATGCCGTTTTATGACGGTATGCCGTTGTTTATCATTGTCTTCATCTTCTCATCTGCTTCGGAGTTCCGCTGCTTATGCCGTTTTTTATTGAAACGGTATGCTGCGTAATCTTCGGTATGTCGTTTTCAGTTCTTCTTTTAATCTTGCGGAGCACCGTTGTTCATACCGTTTTTCACTGAAACGGTATGCCGCTTTTGTCTCCGGTATGTCGTTTCTGATACTTTGAATAAACACTTGTATACAATTGAGAACTATACAGAAAACACTTATAATCTTTTTCATCCTTTAATATTTATGAAAATATGCACTTATAATGATTTAAGTTATGATCAAAATTAATGCATTATTTCTAACATATACAATGTACGTGGTCACCACCTTAGCTGCACCACCCTCGCCGACAGTAAACTCAAATGCTCTCCTTGCTCAGATGGGCGATCTCAAGAAAGCACTACGTCTAGTGTAGGGAGATAATTGCCTGCCTTACTAGTTCTAGGACCTCTGTTGTTCCCCAAAGGCAATACTCTCACCGAATTTTTACATCTCGAACTTCGAAAAGTACAATGGCAAGGGCTGTCCAATCTCACATTTGATAGTGTACTACGAAGATCTCGCACAGCTTCAAGCTGACGAGAGGTTGCTAATCTGCCTATTCCAAAAGAGTCTCACTGGGCCCGCTCTTCAGTGGTTCACTTTACTAGACATTGCCTCAATTAATACTTGGGATGACCTCAGTAAGACACTCATGGAATAGTACTCTTCCAATCTAAATATGGTCCCCAAGCATGAGGACTTGATCGCCATCAAGCAAAGACCCAACGAGTTGTTCGGAGAGTACATTGGTCGTTGGCGTGTCCTCGCTTCTCATGTCAAGGATAGACCCTCCGACGAGGAGTCTAACGAACTCATTATTCGAGGAGTGTAGCCAGCCGCAAGGGCTTTGTTGAGCATCCAGCCAGTCACTAGCTTTTCATCACTCATTCAGGTAGGCATGCTTGTGGAAAGCTCCTTGTGAAGTGGCAATTTTCCTACCCTCACAGCAATTGTCAATCAAGCTACTGTTGCTCCTCCGGGTAACAACAACAGCAACCATTACGACACCCACCCTCATTAGTTTCGAAAGAAGGACCAATCCAAGGCTACCGTGGCATACATCGGATCTCCAGCTACACCAGTTAATGTTCCAAGGCGGCCCAACCTGAATCAAATAGTGTATAGGCCTACACCTAGTACACAGTATACACCACAAATCACTATCACCACCCAGCCGGTATATCCAACCCCTTCGATCAGGCAAGGGCAAAACCAAGGGCAGAGACGGCCTCGTCCTCCAAGGTGCAACTTCACTCCTTTGGTTAAACCATTGAGTGCCATCTAGCCAAAGGTCATGCCACTCCTAACGCTGCTGAAGATTGGCCCACCACCGAACCCTCTTCTGCCATGGTACAAAGCGAATCTACACTGCAACTTTCACCAAGTCATGGGGCACTTCGCTGATAGTTGTTTCACACTACGGCATGCGATCCAGGATTTAATTGACAAAAAGTCATCATCATCAATACACAAGACGCAGGCACAGCATCTGCACCAACACAGGCACAATCTAGTGATGGTTGTTACAAAGTGGTGTAACAAATCTCAACCTCAAGTATAAATATATGAATGCAAGAGTGATGGTGGTATGAAAAACCATTACATCACTTTAGCCATTCTTCTCATTGTTCTTCCCCCTTCTCTCCTCTTTCCTTATGCTTCACATTGATCTGGTTGAGAATTCTGACACTTCTCAAGTCAAGGATGGGCCCTCCAATGAGGAGTCTATTGAACTCATTATTCGAGGAGCACAGCCAGCTGCAAGGGCTTTGCTGAGCATCTAGCCAGTCACTAGCTTTGCATCATTGATTCGGGCAGGCACGTGCGTGGAAAGCTCGTTGTGTAGTGGCAACTTCCCTGCGCTCGCTACGTTCGTCAATCAAGCTACCACCACCACTCACAATAGCAACAATAGTAGTCATTACGGCACTAACCCCAACAATTTCGGAAGAAGGATCAATCCAAGGCTATCGTGGCATACATTGGATCTCCAGCTACACTAGGCAATGCATCCAGGTGGCCCAACTTGAATCAAGTAGTGTATAGGCCTACACCAAGTCCACAGCGTACACCACAGATCACCACCACTGCCCAACCGGTATATCCAACCCTACCGACCTAGTAGGGACAGAACCCATGGCATAGACGTCCTCGTCCTCCATGGCGCAACTTCACTCCTTTGGTTGAGCCACTAAGTGCCATCCTGTTGAAGATCATGTCGCTCCTGACACTATCGAACATTCGTCCACCACCGAACCCCCTTCCGTCGTGGTATAAAGCAAATCTATACAACAACTTTCATCGAGTCACGGGGCACTCGACTGACAGTTGTTTCATGCTGTGACATGCGATTCAGGATTTGATTGACCATAAGGTCATTATTATCAACACACAGGAGGCAAGCACAACATCTGCACCAGCACCTGCACATGCACAGGCACAATCTTCACACCCTAGCATTGTGAACCAACCTTTGCCCTGTCACGATACCAAAACTTCAGGGATTCATTCCATCTTCCCCTCGGGTTCTGCCACATCCATGACAGACCCTTCTTCTCTTATCTTCTCGGTCCATGAGTCTCCTCTTGTGCATCACTGTCAATTAGTTTTATCTGGCTACGAGGACACAATCCATGTGATCCAACTGACCATGAGGCCAAAACGCACCACCGTGTCGGCCACCATATAATCGAGGGCTCCCACACCTATTTGCCTACTTGCCACACCAGAGCCCACTCAGTTCACCCTGCTTAAAGCCTAGTAAGCTCCTTTCCCAGCAGACCCATCACCAGTTGTACTAGAGCTAGCAGCTCATGCTCCTCTAGTCATTAACTTGACCAAAGATACCCAATGCATCCCCTATGACTACACTGTAGAAATGTGTGCCGAGGTCACACGGTCAAGGAGAGTGTACAAGCCTACGGTACCAGCTACTAGACTAGGCTACCTAGACCCTCTCCATTCACAACCCAAGAGCCAACCACCTTAGCCTATCATAGAAGAAGTCCCCACCAACACCACCAAGAAGGATCAATCGTCTACAGACATTACCACCCAACTAAAGAAGGTCAAAGCCGACATCTCCATTTGGGACCTCATCCATACATTTGCAGAACACTGAGAGGCCTTTTTGAGGGTTTTCCAAGCAGCCCATGTATCCCTCACTATAGAGCTGGTTACCATCAAAAGTATGGTCGGCATGATCGCAGTCCCCAAGGTTACTTCGTTATCCAATGAAGAGCTACCTCTAGTGAGGGTTAACCATAATCAACCCCTATTTGTCACAGTGCAGTATTAAAGCTTCTATATCCCTTTGACGTTGGTAGATAACAGAGTAGGTTTAAATGTCTGCCCCCTGCGTACAGCACGCAAAATCCGATTCAAAGTCAAGGACATCACACTGGCTACCAAAGGGATGACTACTTTCGATAACACGCACCATGACACCCTAGGAATTCTGGTTATTCCTCTCACTATCGGGCCAGCTGTATTCAATGTGGAGTCCTACATTGTGGATCTAGAGCCATCTTGCAACCTTCTACTTGGGTGCCCTTGGCTGCACAAGCATCAAGTGATCCCTTCGACTCTCCATCGCATGGTCAAATTCTGATGGGCCAATGACATTGTTGTTGTCATGGCGGAAGACCTCAAGAAAGAGAAGGTCGATACTGTGTCTTCTGTTGATCCCCAGACTGTCCATTTTGACCCCAAGCCTACAAATGTCATGTTTAGGGTCAATAGGTTTGAGCTGGTCAACTTCATCCCCGCTCTTGAGCATGTCAGCCATCGAACCATTCACAATAACCCCTGTCTAATAGTTGAAAACTTGTGTCGCAATTGGGGATACCAGAAAGAAGCACCACTCAGGTGGTACGGCCAAGGAATCGCTGAGCCCATCTCGGCAAAGGAACAGAGAGAGCACAGAGGACTCAGCTATGAAAGCCACCCCCTAGAACCACGCTCGTGGAAACTCTTACAGCTCGTCATCCCTCGAGGTTTGACTAACTTTGTCAACACAGGTTGCTTAGATCCAAACTAGAGACAAGCTGTGATGGCCTCGCCACATCAAGACACACCCCAGAAGTCACAAGAATGGGTATGCATCGAAGACTACTACTCAAAAGAGGAGCAATCTGTGGAAGAAGTTGCGTAGTGTTCAGTTGGAAAGGCTCACAGATACCTCATGCCAACACAGTTAGAGCAGGAAACGCCACATTCAACAATGATTGTAGTATAGTCGGTGACAGAGGCACTGTCAGCCTCAACTTCAGGGACAGTCTCACCCAGTTTGTCAGTTCATCAGTCAACCACCATGGCAGGGACTGTCCCAGAATCAGCGATAGGGCAAGGAACGTAGTAGTTTTGTCCATACTATGTCGATCTACCCTCAGATAGTGAAGAAGCAGACATTATGGAGGCCCAAATAGACAGCTTGGTCAGTGACCTTGAGGTACTGTTCCAGTAGCAGTTAGCCACCCTAGTAGAGGAACTTGCTGAGCATGACCGAGACAGGAAGGGCGAATCAATTGTGATGGAAACAGAGTCAGCCATCCCTTGCCAACAGCAAGACCAATCCTCCATCATGGTATTGACAGAACGAGAGAAAGCACCCACTAGACCAGTTGAGTTAACCACTCTGCAGCCAAGAGGCAGGTCCAAGTGGTATTGGCAACCGAAACCACACCTTAAGTAGGGTGAGGGTCAAAAAAAAAGATCCTGAGCTAGGCTCAAGAGAGAGCACAAGCGGCATTACTCATATCAGTCAACAATAGGACAATCGCCACTCAATAACACCCTTGTACATAGTAAGAAAAATCCAAAAAAAATGAAAAAACAAAAAACCCAAAAAAATTAGAAAAACAAAAAACCCAAAAAAATTAGAAAAAACCAAAGAGATAGTAGAGGTAGAAGAGCATCCCATCATGCTGGCAGTTCCCACAGAGATAGTGATCACATAGTGCAAATACAGAGACACTAGAGTTAGTGTGACCACCATAAGATGCCACCAAAGATAGGAGGCAGAAGACATCACCACCTCCCAAGTTGCAATCCCAACCTTCTTAGAGGAAATCCTGCAAGAGCTTATAGCATACAAAGAGGAGGATGATTTTGATAGCAAACAAGACTACTATATCGCACTAGAACCCCAGTTCTATGATAATGATCCAGAAGGCATGAATATGCAGGTGGAAGAGGAAACCGAGACAGTCAACATTGGCACACCTGAGGACGTCAAGGAGGTACGCATCAATGCCCAACTTTCACCACAAGCCAAAGTGGAATTCATAGCATTTCTAAAAGAGTACGCCGACATCTTCACCTGGAGTTACGTTGATATGGTGGGCCTAGACGTCAAGGTAGTGGTGCACACACTACCATTGAAGCCTGATGTCAAACTAGTCAAGTAAAAACTCAGAAGATGGCGACCTCAATGGCTCCTAAAATTTAAAGAGGAAATCATCAAGCAGCATACAGTGAACTTCCTCAAGGTCGTCCAGTACCCAAAGTAGCTGGCCAATGTTGTTTCTGTACCAAAGAAAGATGGGAAAGTCCGCATGCGCATAGACTACCAAGACCTCAATATGGCGAGCCCCAAGGATGACTTCCCACTTCCCCACATCGATGTTTTGGTCGACAACACAGCAAGACATAAAATGTTATCATTCATGGACAGATTTTCAGGATACAACTAGATCAAAATGGCAAAAGAGGATATGGAGAAGACCTCTTTCATCACCCCTTGGAGAGTCTTCTACTATAGGGTAATGTCGTTTGGACTCAAAAACGTGGGCACAACTCATCAGAGAGTCATGATAGTACTAGTCCACGATCTCATGCACTAAGAAATCGAGGTGTATGTGGATGACATGATCGCCAAGTCCAAAAAGCCCGAGGATCATCTCTCCTGCATAAGAAAGTTGTTCGACCGTTTGAGGAAATATAAGCTCCGTCTCAACCCTAACAAATGTGCATTTGGGATATCATCTGAAAAGCCCCTTGGTTACATGATTAGTTAGAGAGGAATAGAGGTGAACCCACACAAAGCGAGAACCATTATCGACATGCCACCTCCTACTACTGAAAAGGAGGTCCGATGATTATTGAGGCGATTACAGTATATCAGTAGATTCCTAGCGCAGATCACCCCAATTTGTGAGCCGATCTTCAAACTCCTGAGGAAAAATGCACATACCAAATGGAACAACGAATGCTAAGTCGCTTTTGACAAGATTAAGTAGCTTTTGACGAAGCCTCTAGTCTTAGTTCTCCCAACACTTGGATGGCCTTTGTGCTTATATCTCTCAACTACATAGCACTCCATAGGCATAGTTTTGGGACAATATGATGAGTCAGGGCACAGGGAAAGGGCAATCTATTATTTGAGCAAGAAATTCAACGACTGTGAGGTCAAGTACAGCACTATAGATAAGGTCTACTTATCCCTAGTGTGGGCCACCCAACTACTCAGGCACTATATGATGGCTTACCTCGTACTGTTATTGTGTCGACATGATCCTATGAAATATCTATTGCAGAAGCCAACACTAGATGGCAGATGTGTTAAGTGGCAAATCTTGTTGTCCCAATATGAAATCACCTTCGTCACGTAGAAATCAATAAAAGGGCAAGCCATGGCAAATCATCTAGCTGACTTACCACTGCCTAAGTACCAGTCATTGTAGACATAATTCCCTGATGAAGATATCTTATTCGCCATCGAGGACGAAGAGCCTGACAGCCTTGAAAATAAGTCACAGTGGCACTTATACTTCAATGGAGCCGTCAACAAGAAGGGCAAAGGGATCGGTGTGGTGCTGTCAACACCGTAGGGACAATTGACTCCATTTGTCAAGAAGTTGACCTTTAAATGCACTAACAATGAAACAGAATATGAAGCATGCATCCTAGGATTACAACTAGCACTTGAGCATGGCACACAAAAGTTGCAAGTACATGGCGATGCAATGTTGGTCATCTCACAGATCAACGGTGACTGGAAGACCAAGGACCCAAAGCTTGTGCCAAACCATGAATCCCTTCTAGAGCTCATCAAAGAATTTAAGGACATCTGGTTCTCCTTCATGAATAGGGAGAGAAACACCTATACAGATGCACTAGCCACCCTAGCATCCTGGCTCTCGATCCCAAGGGATGACAAAGTTGAAATATCAGTCACTTGTCTAGAACAACCGATCCATTGCATGAGCATAGAGGAGGCAGATGCAACACAGGAGTATCCATGGTATCATTATATCAAGGTCAATTTGGAATCGGGCAACCTCCCTCCCAACGCCTCAGCTACAAATAAGAAAACCATGGCACAGTTGGCATCAAAATATGTTCTAGGAGCTGGACACCTATACAAAAGATCCTACAACCAGATGTTCTTGCAATATGTAGACAAGAAGGTGGTCGACACCGTGGTGCTTCAGACCCATGTAGGAACATGCGGTCGCACATGAATGGGGTGCTTTTAGCCAAAACGATCATGCTACAAAGCTACTTTTGGTCGACATTGAAAGCAAACTGTTGGCAATTCGTGTGTAGATGCCACAGCTGCCAAATCTATGGGAACTTCATCCACGCTCCTCCACAACAGTTGTACAGCATGTCTTCACCATGGCCTTTCTTCACGTGAGGAATAGACGTCATCAGGGCCATACACCCACCAGCCTCCAACGGCATCGTTACATACTGGTAGCGATTGACTACTTCACGAAGTGGGTAGAAGAAGCCTCTTACAAGACCATCACTACTGCAGCAACAGAAAAGTTCATTAAAAACAACATTATAGCATGGTATGGGGTCCCACATGCCATCATCTCAAACAATAGAAAGAACTTCATTGCCAAAAAGATCGAGGACTATCTACAGATCTTCAAGATCAAACAACATAGGTCTTCCCCTTACTAGCCACAGATGAATGGTGCAGTCGAGTCTGCAAATAAAAATCTTACCAAGATCCTGAAAAAGATGGTGATAACTCCCAAAGATTGGCATGAGAAGCTTCCCTACGCATTATGGGCGTACAAAACGTCAATCTGAACTTCCACAGGAGCAACACCATACTCACTGGTGTATGGCATGGAGGTAGTTCTTCCCATTGAAGTAGAAATCCCATCTCTAAGAATCCTTAGAGAAACTGAGCTCGAGGAAGCAGAATGGGTAGAAGAGCGTTATGTTCAGCTAAACCTCATAGATGAGTACAGACTACAAGCCATGCACCATGCTCAATGGTATCAGAGGAGAATGGCAACATCCTACCAGAAGAAGGTCTGGCCTAGAAGCTTTTCACCAAGCGACTTAGTACTACAAGCAATCCATCTCACTGACACTCGTGGAAAGTTCAGGCCCAACTGACACGACCCATATGTCATTAGGAGAATCTTCTTCTAGGGTGCAACAATCCTAGAGGACATGGACCACATAAAGCAATCGAAACCGGTCAATGCATGCTACCTAAAGAAGTACTACCAGTGATTGGGAGTCGTATCCTTGCCTTGCAAAGTCATCATCTACCACCATTGCACGCATCACCATGCATTCTACATACTAACACTCTCGTCCCGAAATTCGTGCATTCTGCATTACATTTGCATCCATGTTTTGTTTTTGCACTTGTCCTTTGCATTACAGTAAATAAACGCACACATAAGCATAAGCATCTCTAGCATCAGCATAATCACAGCCTAGTGATGAAAACCATGGAAAGCTAGCTTGCCTAGGAAGGGGTTGTTCTCCTTAGTTGACACTACTTGAGTTTTCTAGACAAGTGAGGGAGCCACCATCCACTGGGAACAATGCAAAGTACCCAAATCCCCTAAAGGATCTACACCTCTAGAGGGAAATAAAATGTTAAGGCGAGAAGGTGAGCAAAAATATATATCTATGCATAAGGGCATCAAAAGAAATCGGAAGACAGAAGATGTAGAAAGAAGCTAGCCCTAAAGAGAAAGGCGAGTAGAGTAACTCTACCCCTACCACATATGTTAGGGAGGAATTGCAATACGTACCTAGAGAGCCCACACAACTAAAAGGGATTAGCCACCCCTTCTCCTCAAAAATCGAGTAGCTTCAGCCACCACCTAGGTACCCATTACCCCTAAGCAAAGGGGAGAGCGAGCCTACAAGCCATAAGGGAGTAAACGAAAAGAGTATCATGAAAAAAGTAGGTGTAGGACCCAAGGGAGGTTTTGGTACAGAGCATTGTTCCTCTACACCACTAATTAACCACAACCTCACCTATTCTAGAGCACCACTGACAAATTAGGACATTCAAGTAGGGTCCAATGAGTCGAGAACAAACCCCTCCTTTACGGCAAACATTGAAAGCTTTCCTGGCACTAAGGGTAAATAAGAATTAAGAAAAAAGCATCAGCATGCATACATAGGCATAGTCAGTCATCTCTTTCACATTCAACTTTGCAAGGATTCACACAACCTTCAACCAGGGGCATGTTAGCCACCTTATGGTTGGAGCCTCTCATGTTCGACCAAGGGCATGCCAGCTGCTCTTGTTCGAATGTCACCAGGACAATACTTCGACCAGGATCCTATCAACCACTCTCTGGGTCAAGTTCTCTCAGCTCGTCACCTTAAACCAGGGGCATGTTGGCTGCCCTCCTGTCTAACCTACATCAGTCCACTACAGCTCGCATGTCAGTGTTCCTTTGGCCAAAGCACACCATGTTGCAATACTTTCAAGCGACAAATGCAGTCAAGGCTCTACGCTCAACAATCTCCCACCAAGGGCATGTCAGCTACCCTCTGGCCGAGACCAATGCAACAGTCAATCATTATAATGGAATGTCGCATGTAAAGGCATCAACCTCAGTGGCACTCAGCAAGCACTTAGAATCCAACATCACAATCTTCACACAGCAGTATCCAGCGCTCCTACAAGCATCAGATCACACCTCAGTTGCAACAATCCAGGGTGCACTCATAAACGAGGTCCAACCCTCGCAAGCTGTGTCTGGCCAGATGAACCGGTTGGGTCTCCCACACTCATTTTCCTCCATTCTCCCGTGATAGCTCCTCTCGATACTAGGGGCATCTCTTTTTACCTTGATATCTCTGGACTTGCCCTCCTTCCTATTCTAGTATCATTGTTTGATACCAGGGGCATGTCAGCTGCTCTATGGTGTTATCTTTCTCCATTCTAGGTGTAACTTCTGAATCCACCAACCCCACTATTAGCTTCCGGCTCCCTGCTTTGAACAAATGAAATCCAATTCGCTTCATGCCCCTCCCCATCATTGAGGCTGATAACCTAAACTATCATTGAGGTTGACAACCTAAACTATCACTAAGGCTGATAACCGAAACTATCACCTAAGCTGATAACCTAAACTATCCATCACGCTGATAACCTAAACTATCACTCAAGTTGATAACCTAAACTATCACTTAGGCTGATAACCTAAACTATCACTCAGGTTGATAACCTAAACTATCTATTAGGCTGATAATCAAAACTATCGCTAAGGCTGATAACCTAAGCTATCCCAAAGGCTGATAACTTAAACTATCCATCTGGCTTATAACCTAAACTATCACTGAGGCTGATAACCTAAACTATCCATTAGG
Source organism: Posidonia australis (assembly GCA_024699735.1). Lineage (NCBI taxonomy): Eukaryota > Viridiplantae > Streptophyta > Magnoliopsida > Alismatales > Posidoniaceae > Posidonia > Posidonia australis. The sequence goes on from JAMKQA010024304.1 coordinate 11,353, forward strand.
CTAATAACCTAAACCATCGCTGAAGCTGATAACCTAAACTATCACTCAACTTGATAACCTAAACTATCCATCAGGCTAATAACCTAAACTATCACTGAAATTGATAACCTAAACTGTCACTTAGGCTGATAACTTAAACTATCCGGTCGATAAGTCTGTCAACTTATCATGCCCTTTTTTTGGGTTGACAACCCAAACTGTCCGACCGATGAATCCATCATCTCATCACATCCCATCCCTCAGCTAGCAAGCCCGATAGCCTTGCCTAATGTCATTATCTATCTTCGAGCTAATATCCCAAACTGTTTGGTTGGCATCCATCATCAGTCTACCCTAAGTCAATAAGTTTGATATCTTGCCACGCCCCCACTATCCTTTCAAGCTGATACCCCAAACTATCCGGCTGATAGGCCGTCAATCTATCATGCCCCATCGTGTGGCGAGCCCATTAATCTTGTCTGGACCTCTCTCGGTGCGAGTCAAATAACACGTCATGTTCCCCTCCGCGGGCTGGTGGGTTACTAACTCATTGCCTATTTCATGCATCATTGCATCATGCATACCCTTGCATTAGAGTCAACTTTTGCATTAGCATCATGCATGGGCCCTGACTCATGATTTTCGATACATCCACCAAATAAGTTGCTCACGGCCCCACAGCAAATATCACCCTCCTACATATTCAAGCGGAGTGTCTTGTCAACCTTGAGCATCGGTCTTAGTTCCCTCAACCTTGTTCAAGGAGGGGCATCTGTAGACACCCTAATTTTGTAGTCATTTAGCGACAGACTGCCCTTATCATGCTTTAGTTGCAGTGGACCCAACATGACCCTTTAAACCAAAAAATAAGCCAAAACCTATCCGAAAACCCAAACTAGTAGCCTAAGCCCAAATCAAACCCCATAAACTCATGTCGCCCCACAAAGATACAACTAGACTAAAACCAAAACCTAAACCTAAACTTTAAAATAAATTAAACTAAAATCAAAATCAAACATAAATCTAAAAATAAACTTAAACTAGACTAAAACCAAAACCTAAACCGAAACTTTAAATAAATTAAACTAAAACTGAAATCAAACATAAACCTAAAAAAATAAAATAAACTAAAATCCCAAATTCAAACCTAAGAATAAACCTAAGAAAATAAAATAAAATAAAACCAACACAAGTATAAACCTAAAAAATAAAACAAACCAAAAATAAAACCAGGCCTAAACCAAACCTAAAATATATAATGAATAAAAATAAATCGAAACCAAAAAAAATCTAAAAATAAAAATAAACACAAACCCAAAACCCAAAATAAATCCACACCATAAGCCCATCCTAAACTTGAGGCCCACACACAACCCATGCAAACCCAACTCTTCCTCACCATCCATTCAAAAACCCCACATCCAATGTCTCTCATGCGACCATGCACCTTATAAAAGCCACCCATCTTCACAAAAAAAGGAGTTTTTGGAGAGTTAGGAGGAGAGAACCCTAGGATCATGTAGAGAGAAAAGGGTTTCGGAGAGTTAGGAGGAGGATACACATAGAGGAGGTTTTTGGAGAGTTAGGAGGACGATTCACGTAGAGGAGTTTTTTGGAGAGTTAAGGGGAGAGAACCCTAGATTCACATTGTGACCATGCCCGCCCGAGAATTTGGCGTGGAGTGGCACCAAAGGGAGGAAGCCATAACCATGCCAGGATGGCGAAGGCATAAGATAAGATAAGACAAAATCAGAGTCGCCACCTAGTCTTTTAAGGGAAAGACGAGGAAAACCACAAAAACGGATGAATGCATATGATGCAAATGGAAAGGCCAAATGTCTACAAATCAGAGAATGGGTAAGGATTCCTGTTACGCACGGGGAAGGTATTAGGTATTTCCGTGCACCCAAGAAACTCGGTCTTTCTAGTTTGATTCACTTGCTAAAGGATGAATGTAAATGAATGCTTGCTAAGCCTAGATTGTGCTCTAATCATGCTAATATGAATGCCAAGTCATGACTAGATGGATGTGCAAGATGTATGCAAAAATTACGAAGAAACCCACGCGAAATGACGGAATAATGAAACATGAAATGACAAATAAAATCACATGAAATGACGACGTTTTAGAAGAAAATGATCCAGGCATATCAGCACCAAAAGAATCAATAATGGGATCAACCCAAATCATCCGAATCATGGAACATGTCATGAAAATCGAAATGGGAAAATTACAAAGAAGTCCATGCAAAATGGTAGATTGGTGACATATGAAGAAAATCACATAAAATGACAAAATTTTTGGAAAGAATGATCTAGGAAACCATACTGATATCGAAAAGGTCAAAAATGGGGTCAACCCAAATTGTTGAAATCATGGAAAATATCATAAAAATCAACAAGGGAAAAATAATCCACAATTGGGCCATTGTGGACCTTTAGGTCAATTAATGTATGTCCTCGGGCAATGAAATTCAAATCAAATCAAAAAAAATCCAAAATGTGGAATAAGAGGAATCAAATCAAATGTCAAGCGAAAGAATTCAAAAACGGATTGGAGAAAAAAATCCATGGAAAATCACATGGGATGCGGGCTTACTCAAAATAGATGAAATGGTTTGCAAGTGTAATGAAAACTATGCAAAATGCATGAAAGTGTACCTAAATATATAAAGGATGTTGAGGAATGATTTAGACATGACTTAGTGCAAAAGCAAACATGCATGTGCATGAATTGATGGCCCGAGGCGCAATTGGGTAATTTCTATGGCTAGATGTGGTAAATATGTGCATGTGCATGACGCATGGTCTAATGTATGCAAAATGTATATAAAATGCCAGGAAAATGATATTTACAAGAAAACTTGATGGAAACAAGGTTTTAACTACACGAAAATAATGTAAACATGGTAAAGGACAAGTGTAGGGACCAAAGTGCAAAATTCACAAAGGAATAGCAAATCCACTTGGAAAACTTCACAAAAATCAGCAAACAGAAGACTATCACATGAATCAAGGTGAAAATACATTTTGGTGAGAAGGGGATGTTGAAAAATCACATATTTACAATTTGAAGAAATCTAGGGACTAAAACGCAAAACCCACAAAAAGATGGCAATCATGGTTGAAAACTGTCCAAAACCTTTCATGCTAAAGTTCAAATCATGGATTAATAGAAAAATGTCACATTAAGATGTGAGATGTATGAAAATTGTGTTTTAGTAATTTTATGAAAGTTTAGGGTTTGATGTACAAAATTCACACATAATGTGCAAATGTGACTAAAATGTGAAAACAAAGATCATTTTACATTGTAAGCATGATTTTAAACGAAAACTATATTCAAGTTCAAAATTATAAATGCACATGTGATCAAAAAGGTGGAAAATGCCAAGCATGTGTATTAAAACAATTAAAACCCTAATTAATGAATTCGAAGTTAAACTAAGGGCTTGGATGCAAGTTTCCTACACTCAATATCTGTATTCTATGAATTCAAGGGTTTACATGCAAAATTCTAGGGGTTAAATGTGATGAAAATTAGGTTTTTATGATGTTCAGTGTGAATACAAAATTTTTTAAGGGTCCACCACAAGCCTTCATGTCCTCCACCATTCACAAGCCTTCCTCCACATCCAATAGCCACCGCCACCGTCGGAGAACGAGAAAAATCGTCCACCACGCAGGTATAACCTCTTATCCTCGTGGGACTTGTTTACATGCTTGCTATCTTCATGTTTTTAACACATATTAGTGTGTGTTCAAGGGTTTTCTCGCCATTTTATCTCTATTCAACGTGTTATACATGTTTTCCAATGACGGGTCATCGTCCACGTGAGGCCACCGGCCCTTGAGCGTGAAGGATGATCCTACTCCTTTGTTTTGCATGCACCTAGTCTTCCTCCATGCCCCCAGTCCACACGAACCCAATAGCCATGTATACCATGTCCAACAACCAGCCTCCCACGTCCCATAACCCGCAGTCGCTGCATCACCATGCTACCCAATAGCCACACACCACGTCCAACTCCCTCTCTTTCACACCAAACCAATCCAACACTGGCCAGTCCCTCCATGTCCTCAACATCCCAAAGCCACCCTAGCCCCATCCATACCCTATCCAAGCCCCATAGCTGTCTCCATCACCCCACAGACTAGTGAACACATCGGAACCCTAGATCCTTGCAAGAGAGAGAGAGAGAGGAGAGAGGAAGAGAAACCAAACCACTATTGAAACCCTAAACCCATGCACACAAGCGAGAGAGAGGGAGGGAAATAACAGGTTATGTAACCCTAGACCGCCCCTACATGCGAGAGAAGGAAGACGACCTTTAGTTGTCATAACGAGGGGCGACTGATCTCATCGCCTGACTTATAGGAGACGAGTTCAGGCACCTATCAGGCAGACAAGGGATGATCCTTGCAACATTTTTTCCTTGCAGGCTTTGATTTTTATTGTATGTGTTGGTTTTTTATTGCCTGCAATAGCAATCTGAATGAATAAAAATGATAATATTCCTATCCACTGTCGTTTTGGCTTTCTACCGGCTTCTAGGGTTGTTTTCTATCTACCGATAGGGTGAAAACTATATGCTTGACAGCAAGGTTATAGTTCTCTAGGATTCTCTATCTTATTTGACCAACTTAGCAAAGCGAACCTGGGCCGGTGCAAGTCACCTAACCATACTCTGTCTCGGTTGTGATTATCAGGTCAAGGAACCTAAGGTGTCCTAGGGGCTTGTTTCAGACTTCACCTTTCTTCCTAAGTTTGTAACAAACCTTAGTAGAAACTTGATACCTTGTTGTTTTGTGTTTACTTATTGCTTTTTGGTTTGCTAGGATCGACCCATAAGGACAATATCGTGCGTTACGGGCCCCTCTTTATAGAGACAAATCCACAGTCTAGGCCCTCCTAATAGACCCTAACGAAGGTCAAGGAGTGGTACCAAAGAGCCCAAATCCTACTAAGTGACCCTTAGAACCCCAGAGATCAGCTTCACCCCTGCCATAGGAACCATATGATTGAGCGAACGTAGGTTAATCAAATAAATAAGTAAATATCTGAACTCATTAAAATCGGTGCTTTCTCTAAAACTTGATTGCTTAATTAGGCTTGTTTGATGTCTGATCTGTCCAAGACAGATCTAGGCTGCTTGACCAGTCTAGGGCATGTGTCGCCATACTGAGAGGCAACGCCCAACAGAGTGGCGACGAGATATGACGCCATAATGGCAGGCGACATCATGAGAATCGCTTTGTTTGACTTGTTTGCAAGATGGTGTGCATTTTGAGCATGTTTACACTTTGCACAGACTTCTACATGACATTGCATATTGTCTGTTTGAACATACATTGCCGTTTACTCACCAGTGTGCATGTTTATTGTGATTTAATAAGTTTTGATCGACATTTTCCTTGTTTTACCCACATTCACATAGCATTAAACATCGTGCCCACTTGGGCACACATTAATGACATTCATGCATGGTTTCTTGCATATCGCCCAAGGGCGTACAGTAATCGGCATAATCGCCTACATCATGTCCCAAATTGATTTCCATGCATTGCATATTACATATCGCCCAAGGGCATACATTTAATAGCATTTGTGCTAACATAATGTCCCGAGCATCGCACACATCATTTTCCATCGTGTTTCTTTTTGATTTCTCACATCCATCTCTAGGGCAAGGATGTTTACTGTGTTGAGCTCTTGTGGACTGTCAATCTAAAACTCGTATAGTGTGACTGAGCATTAGGTTGTATAGTTTTGACCTCTTGCATTTTGTTTGTTTTTGCATGGCATGAAGCACACATTTATCTTAGATACAAGCAAGCACACATTCACATTTGCCACACATACGAGTGGAAAAGCTCAGAAAGACTGATTTGTCAGGCGTACAGGAGTACCTAACACCTTCCCCGTACGTAATAGGAGTCCTTACCTATTTCTCTGCCAACAATGACCTATGTGTTATCCATTGGCATTGGAGTCATTTCTTTTTTTTATTTGTTGATTGTTTGTTTGTATTGCATTATTCTGATTTTCCTCATCTTTCCGTTAAATAGACTAGGTGACGACTCCCCTTATCCATTTGTTTTGTTTTTATACGTTTTCTGGTGTTTTCGAGTCGAGCATTGCTTTCCTTGAATTCCCCTCTCTCGTTATGGCCCTATCAGTCCTCTTGTGTCCTCCTCTCACAGATAGAGGTGCACGAGGGTTGCCCCCCGACCGACATGGTCACAATATGAACATGTTGTGTGTCATGCCGATGGAACCGCCTGACTCCTCCTCTGTGGAAGCACACGAGGAATCTCGATAAGGTTACTGCGAAGAATGGTGAATCCGAGTAGGGCTGTAAATGGCTCGGGTTAGGTCGAGTCAGAAGTCTACCCTAACCCTAACCCGTCCTTTCTTAACGGGTAACGGGTCAAGTTAATACCCGTCTTACAAAATTCTAACCGCTACCCTACCCACTACCCATTAGAATAACAGATGATGGGTAAGGTTAACGGATGACTTTTTTATATTGTTAAAATCTAAATTTATATCATTTTATGAGTGATAGATAGAGTTAACGTATGATGAATATTGAATAGGGTTAACGGATGAAGGATATTAAGTAGAGTTAACAGGTGAAATTATTTTATTGTTAAAATCTAAACGATATCAGCCCAACGATTCTGAATTTTTTTTCATGGAAAAACACAAATATCAGATCAAATTCAGAAGACCCATAAAAAACAAGAATGATGCAAACAAAATACTGCAGGTGAAGCGACATGAGAGAAAGACGGTGGACTGATCATAGTGTCAGACAAAGAGATAATGTCAAAGCTCTCTTTCTCCACAAACAACCATGAGGTCAACACCACAGAAAACTTGCTTACAGCATCCATGAGGGTCTCAACAAGAGCCAAGCTATTAATGATCATTGTCCCGATCTCTCTTGTCGCCTCAATCACGAATCCGACCGACTTCGCTCCTCCAATGCAACGGGGGAAAACACAGAGGTATTCATCGTAGTTGAGTGTCTCTTTCCCCCCTTCCATCGTTGGGACCCAAAGAGGTGTCTCCATCTGCACCATCTTCACAAGCTCGTCCATGGCAACCAGTGCAAGCTCCAAGTACATGGATCTCTCCAAAGACCTGTCGATTACCCCCATCGGATCGGAGACCCCAGCAACGAAATTAGTCGCAGGAGGCAAAGAGGTGGCCACAGACCCAAACCCAGTGAACCCATTTCCACCAGCAGCAAGCTCCAGAGATGAGTTAGGCATAGGTGGAGGAACCGGGCTGCCCAAGGATGACACTGGTCTGCCAAGTTCCCCTGCGAGGGAGCAGACACGCTCGAGCTCATCTTTTAGGCGAGCGTTTTCGATTCTCAAGTGTTGCTCCTCCAAAGTCACCTCTCCCAGCTTGGTCGGGCCACCGCAGTTGTTGCACATCGGGTTCCTCATGGCATCCCTGATGGACATGTTCTCAGCTCTCAGCTTGTCATTCTCTTGCCTCAGAATGGAGTTCTCATGGCGTTCCAGTTGGGTCTACATCAGAAATAAGCATATAGTTAGAATGAACATGATGATGAATAGAAAAAAAATTCGGAATAATAGAAAAAGGAAATTGTTTTAGTGGATTCACCTTCATTTGAGTACGTCTGTTTTGGAACCAGAACTTGACCTGCCTGCTCTCCAAGCAAAGCCTCTTGCTCAATTCCAACCTTTGCTTCTCATCAGGGTGAGGGCACTCCTTGAAAAGACTAAAAATGGGTAGCAAAAAAAGGGGAAAAAATTAGTACATGAAGAATATAGAGAGAGCTAGAACCTGTATATACCACGAGCACGGTCTATTTCTCCTAGGCTTTTCTCAAGTTCAGCATACTTCACACACATTGTTTTTGCATCCTTGTCTGGAAGACCAGACTCGATGGCTTGCTGTAACGACAAGTAACAATTGCAAGAACCAAAAACTTGACATTAACAGTTATAAAGATGAAAAATGAAGAACCTCCATAAACGTAAAGGAGTACTAACCTCATATATTTCCCTTGTTTTTGGGACACCAAAAATCTCCGCAGCACGAGCTATGTAAATTTCATACATGCTCATTTTTTCATTATTAGGGACAGCCTTAACAGCCTGGTCATATACTTTCATTGCACGCTTAGCAAGGCCATACTCTTCCTCCAGTTTTGCATACTGCAGATACAGTGGCTTTGCATCTTCAGCTGGTGCCTGATGAAGATAAATTAAACAGATTTAGTTAGCAGCCTTGTACACTAACAGTAGAAGGGATAAGGTATGATACCAAAAAAATGTTTAAGCATGGCATTTGCTAGGAACCACTAGAATTTCAGTGGCAAAAAATGGGTAGACAACGAGATAAACTAGACTCCAGAAGCAATATTAGTGTTACATTCAAGATGGTGTCTTTCTTTGGAAAAAGCATCAAACATGAATGACTATAAACAAAATAATAGAGTGCAAAACAATAGGATAAACACATAAAGCACTTACTCTCCGTCAGAACTTCACTTCCTCATTTATTCTTTTTGACATACATGGAAAAACCCCCCTAAAATTTTCTTTTACCCATTAAATACGGGCAGAAGACACCTTTCCTAATGTAGAAAAAATAATATATAGTGGCTTTGGAATCCTTTGAATCCAGCGCATATTTCTACTATTAGTATTTTCCTAAACATGGTCACTACAAGAAAATCGACATTTAGCGAGGACAATATTCCTCGTTAGGTCCTCGCAATATCCTCGTTAGATAGTTTAACGAGAACTTTGCGAGGAATAAGTATCCTCATAGCTACGTAACTCGTTAAATCAATATTGCGAGCATTTATCCTCGCAATGTACTCGTGTATATTGCGCGAGCCGTATCCTCGTAACTCCTCGGTAACTCTTCGGTAAGTGCTCGCTAAATATAATGCGATTGTATGGTCGTTCCAGTTTTAGCGAGGACAATTCCTCGCAAAGTCCTCGCTACGTCCTCGCTACGTCCTCGCTAAATATCGTTAAGTTTGCGAGGAAATGTCATCGCTAATACTAAGCAGTAAAATAAAAATAAAAATTAAGAATTCCATTAAAATACCTGTTACAATGACATTCAAATAACTGTTACAATGACATTCAAATACATTCACCACATATACAGATTTCATAAAAAAAAAATTCCATTCCATTAGACATCATAAGATTTCACATTCAAAGTTTTTACCAAAAACTAGCTAATACAACACTGAAATATCTTAATACAAGTGGATAAATATAATACAGTAGCTAATACAAAACAATATATTACATATCACTTCCTTCGGGAACC
>JAMKQA010024305.1:0-25026 GCA_024699735.1 Posidonia australis
TTATTTTTCAGTGAATTTTAATGGGTTTTAGTGTTTTATTGGGTCATGTGGGCTAGTGTGAACCTAATTGGGCTTGTATGAGCTAGGGTTTTGGTGGTTGCGACCAGAGCATCAACCGGAGGAGCCTGCTGCCAAATGAGCTCAAAATTGTGGTGTCTACACCTTGTCTCCCAGATTCTTGTTCGAGAGGGCAGAATTCAAAGATGCTTATCCTTGTCCCCTTGATTCTCGTTTGAGAGGACGGAATTCAAAGACGCTTATCCTTGTGTCCCTGATTCTCATCCGAGAGGGCAGACTTCAAAAACACTTATCCTTGTCTCCTTGATTCTCGTCCGAGAGGACGAAATTCAAGGACACTTTTCTTATCTCCCTGATTCACGTATGAGAGGGCAGAATTCAAAGACGCTTATCCTTGTCTCCCTGATTCTTGTCCGAGAGGGTGGAATTAAAAGACGCTTATCCTTGTCTCCCTGATTCACGTCCGAGAGGGCGGAATTTAAAGACACTTATCCTTGTCTCCCTGATTCTCGTCCAAGAGGGTAGAATTCAAAGACGCTTATCCTTGTCTCCCTGATTCTTGTTCGAGAGGGCGGAATTCAAAGATGCTTTTTGTCTCCCTGATAGTCGTCTAAGAGGACCGAATTCAAAGACACATCCCGGTCGGTGAGTCCGAAACATACCATTCTTCGATCGGTGAGTTCGAAACTTACCATTCTCTAATCGATGAGTTCGAAACTTACCATTCTCCGGTCGGTGAGTCCGAAACTTATCATCCTTCGGTCGGTAGGTCTGAAACTTACCATGCTCCATTCGACTCCTGCTCAAAGAGTTTAGAGTCGATGGTGCCCTCTTTTGGTCTCACCCCAAGTGGGTTAGACCAATCCTTTCGGGTTGGTACCCCAAGCTACCCAGATGACATCCGTCAAATGTCTGTCTTTTGGTTGATAGGCCTCGTGTCCTATCATGCCCCCTTGCTTTTGAGGACATGCTAACTTCTTACTCTCCCATGGATGTGGGTGGGTTGTCTTGTCAACCTTAAGCTTTAGTCTTGATTACCCTCGACCACGCTCAGGGAGGGGCATCTGTAGACACCTTGGATTTTACAGGAAGGTATGAACGGATCCACAGGAGAGAGGATGTGATCTTGGAGCTGTCTTGATAGAGTTCATGACTGCAATTGGTTGCCAGTTGTTCCACGGTGAGTGGTCAATGGGCTCAAAGGCTACATGACTGACTTTTATTGGGCCAAGCGGAAGTTCCTAACAGTTATATGTGGCGAAAGTCAGTGGCGAATATAGTTGGCGAAAGTAAGCGGTGGATTTTACTAGCGAAATGCCCTGTTTTAGTGCTGAAGGGCAGAAGAGTCTCTGTTGTTGCTTGATTTCTTCATTTTATGCTAATGATAGCAAGGATTGAACCTGATCTCGTTCCTTTCATCTCTAGGGACCATTGCGTTCTTAATTTGGTAGTGGATTCACCATTTCAAGCCCTGGAAGTCATCAACATTGTTCGCTAGAGACCGTTAAACATCCACGACCTCAGTTCACCTCCAATGCCCATTTAAATCCCTCTACTCCATGCGAGAGGGTATATTGAAGAGAATCGCCACCACTGCAGCCATCTACCAAGTGTTCCAGCTCCAAACTTCCTTTGGTGATCCAGCTATAGTGTCATTAACTCCGACAACAAACTCAGCCACGGTCGACGACGGATGAGCTCAAAGAAGCCTCTAACGATGCATGACACTCCACAGGTAAGTCTCCTACCCTTCCCCATCATCATTTTAACAGTGTTTGAGCATATGGGTAACTAGGAATAAGCTCCCGACATTTGCTCTCTTTTCCTCCTTCGATCTGGAGATGCTGATCAGGGAGGGAATTCATAGCCCCTCTATGCACATCGTGCATGATTCTTCCTCCACCTTGCCTCCCCTGCCTTCCTGAGCTCTGGATAGCACTCGACGCCCTCCGATGAGGACGATTGATGCCTGCACCGATGATAGAAGCAGGCGGAGGAATCCACCCGGTCTTCCATGGTGAAGGACTGTGTTCTTGCTTTGCTTCGTTGCTACGGCTCCTCCAGTGCTTGCTTTACCTCTGCTCCACCCTGATCCTCAACAAGGATCGACGGTGATGCTTGATGAACATCGGAGACATCGCCGATGAGCTCAGAGAGGTCAATAGCGGGAGCTACCGCTTGGCAGTAGGATCATCGGTGAAGTCTCTCCATCACTCAAGCATGCTTCCTAGCTGTTGGGATCGCTCACTCTAGCCAAGCTGACGATTGTCAAAGCTAGCCAGAGCTTCCTCTGGTGAGGTTAATGGGGAGAGAAGCTCATGGTGCTACTCACATGTCTAGACGGTAAGGAACCTTCCACGCATCATCCTTTAGCTTCTCTAGGCAATATTCCAACAATGCACGTCGAAAGAATCAAGATTTGATTGAAGCTCATCCACTTGTCAAATGGCGGGTAACACGGTTCCCGATAGCGGAGGAAGTTGGCAATTAGTTTAGGCGAGAATCGTTGGCGGTGATAGGCGACAGTTTTAGTTAATGGAATTAGTTGGCGAAAATTGTCGGCATGGGGCCTAGAGATGCAGGTGGTTATAACTGATTCTTGGGTTCTTGATTTGACTAATATTTGATTTCATGGATTTCCTCTGGATTCCTTGGGAATTCCCACTCAATCTTGGGGTAATTGATCTTTTGGCATGACTTGCCAAAAATGCCCTTCCTTTGCAATTTTATCATTTCTCCCATATTTTCTGATTTTCATGATTTTATGACTTGATTTGGATTTTCATTGCCCAAGGGAGTACATTAAAAGGCTTGACAATGCCGACATGGACCTGAATGATGATTATTTTCTCTTATTTGATTTTCTTGGATTTACCGTAGTTTCTGTAGATTTACGTGACGCTTTCCGAACCTTTTCGATTATCACGATTTTCCTCATCGCCAAAGGACGTATAGTAAAGTGGCATTTTCAATGCCTACATTATCCCTCGGATTATTCTCCTTATCATTTCTCTTTTTATTCATTGTTTTCTTGGAGATTTGTCATGTTTTCGTATTCATCTTAGGCATGTGCATCAGAAATAGACAAGCATACACACACTAGATCATGAGCAAGCAGTTAACCTTGAAAGACCGAAGTCTTTGGACGTATGGGGGTGCCTAATACCTTCCCCATGTGTAACAAGAATCCTTACCCTTTCTCTGGCCTGCATTGATTTGCACACTTCATCCATTAGTCACGGAGCACACATGTATTTCTTTGCATTGATTTCTTTGGTTTTTTCTTTGTGTTTGGTTTTCCTGGTCTTTCCATTAAAGGACTAGGTGGCTACTCCTTTTCCTTATCCTTTTCTTATCCTTCTTTGGTGTTTCAGAGTCTAGTCTCCTTCCCCAGATTCACCATCTTCGTTGTGACCATATCGGGATTCTTCATGTGTTTCCACGCATCAGGGAGTCGTGTAGGGTTCTCACCGACATGGTCACAGGGGTAGAGGAGAAGGTGAGGGTGAATGGGGAGAGTGGGGGAAAAGGAGAGGATGAGTGAGGGAGGAGGAGGAGATGGCATGCTCGGGAAGAAGAAAGAAGATGCGTAGAGAAAGAGGAGGAGAGGTGCGGAGGAAAAGGTCGTCAGCCGCAACATATATATGCACCGAGGGTGGTAGTTGCATGGATGCATGCACAGCCCACCACACCAATCACTCCCACCAACCAACCCACAAACGTGGGCCCCACACGGACCCAAACCCGGGCCCACAAGCACAATGCCAACCATGCACAAGGACACACTAATAGATGCTGGTCCACATAGCTCAAGTCGACAATTTCAAAACCACACAAACGGACCTAGGAATACTAAAACCAGTTTAGGAATAAATTTATTAAAATGTAAATAAATACAAAATGAGTTTACGAGTGTTACAAATACGTTTCATATTTATTTTGATAGTTTAATGATGTTGATGAATGTCTTTTTGTGTGTCTCTAAGCTTAGTTTTTTTTAATTGAAATAATGAAATTATGTGCTTTAATGAAATATCTTATGTTGTTTAAGCAGTTCTAAGATTGTTTCAAGATGTATGTTGTTTTTTGTAGGCTTCTACGAGTGTTAACAGTAATGATGAACTTGATGTGGAGTAAAATTCTACAAGTCATGCAGATGATGATGTTTGAATTACATATTCACATTTTGAGACAAATTAAGTTTGTATTATATTTCCTTTTAGAAATAGTCATGTAATTGATACCTTAATATGAGAACATGATGTATTAGATTCTGGAATTAATATATTTTACATTTGGTGAATTTGAGGTTTGTTGTTATATTAGTATATGATTTTTATTTTGAAAATAATTTAGTTTACTTTATATATTTTAATACAGGTGAGGAAAAGGAAAAAAATTATATTACATGCTGAAATTGCACAAAAACATTAGCCACGGGCTTAGCCACGGCATTAATATATGGTTACATTAGCCATAGGTTAATTTAGTCACAGATTAGCCGCTGTAACATATTGTGCCTAAATTAGTCACGGATTAGCGATAGTAACATACTGTGACCATGCCGGTGGAACCCAGCACGACTCTCCTTATGGTGCGTGGAAGTACATGAGGAGTCCCGATACGGTCATAGCGAAGATGGTGAATCCGGAGAAGAAGACTAGACTCGGAAACACCAAGGAAAGATAAGAAAGGACAAGGAAAGGAGTCACCACCTAGTTTTTTAATGGAAAGACGAGGAAAACCAAACACGAAAGAAAACCAAGAAGAAAACAAGATGAAGAAAACATGTATGCTTCGTGCCTAATGAATGTGGTGCACAAATCCAGAGAAAGGGTAAGGATTCTTGTTACACATGGGAAGGGGTTAGGCACCCCCATGTGCCCAAGGAACTTGGTCTTTCTAGGTTTCTTACTTGCCAATGGTTTATTGTGTGTGTGCTTGCCTATTCTGAATGCTCATGCTAAAGATGACTGTGAAAACATGCCAAATCAAAGAGAAGAAATGAAATAAAGGAAAAAGATAATCCGAGGGGCAAATGTAGGCTTTGAGAATGGCGCTTTACTGTACGCTCGTGGACAATGAGGAAAATCGTGAAAATCGAGAAAGTCTCAGAAAGCGTCTCGCAAATCAGTGGAAATTTGAATAAATCCGAGAAAATCAAATTGGGGAAAATAATCCTCATTCGGGACAATGTCGGCATTGTTAAGCTTGTTAAGTACGCCCTCGGGCGATGGAAAGCCAAATCAAATCAAAAACGTGAACATCAGAAGAAATCTAGGAAACGATGGGAAAACCAAGCTTGAAATGAGTTAGAAATACATGCACGATGCAAGGAAGATGGCACAAGAAAATATGCATGAAAAAGTGCAACAAAATGTGCAAACTGCATGTAAGAGTGTAAAAATATAAATTCCGGGGGTTTTTGTGCAAGAAACCAAAATTCTGAATGAAAACTAAAATTATGAAGCTACATCATCAAAAATACATAGGAAAACACATTTCATGTAATTTTGAAGAAATCTGGGGTCAAATGAGCAAATATGTGCATTTTTGGTCAAATTGAAGATTCCTAGGGGTTAAAATGCAATTTTGCCATTAAAACATGTATTTAATGCAATTCTGAAGAAATTCAGGACAAAATATGCAAGAAAAAGAGTCCATGTTTGAGAACAGAAAGTTCCAGGGATTGACATGCAAATTTACTCTATAAAACATGCATTCATTGTGAAATCAATAACATTTAGGGGCTTAAATGCAATTCAGGTCACATTTGAGCAAATATTTGAATTCTCAAGGTTTAACTTGCAATTTTGACAGAGAAATATGCATTCATAACTATTTTAACAATGCTCAGGGTTTTTTATGCAAAGAAAGCTGGAAAGTAACTCAGAGGGTCCTATATCAAACTTTAAAGCATGAAAGGCATTAACAAGATTATTCAGGGGGCACATTACAATATTTTCAAATCAAACTTTATTCAAATGATTTAAAAAAACATTGCAAGGACCTAATTGTTAGAAAAAGGACCTACTTGTAGGAAAAGAAGGACCTTATTGCAAAGAAAAGAAAAGAGCAGAAGTTTATTTAAAAGAAAAACTATTTTTTTAATTTTAAATAGGATAGACGGTCGTCGGCGATCATATCCCATCGGTGACGACGACTGGGGTGCAATCACAGGCTATCGCATGGCCTGATCTTGCATCCGAAAACACGATGAGCAAAAGGAGAGGAGAAGAAGAGGATCTGGCGGTCTGGATCTGAGGGCTAGTGGTTGGAATGGGCTGCCTGTCTCTCTCACCGTCGTGGCAGCTCCAGTGACGGCGTCGGAGAAGGAGGCTTCAGAGGGCTGCGGCGCGGCGCTCAGGGGTCCAAGAAGCTTGGGAAAGTGGCGGGGATGATTTTCAATCATCCAAGAGCAAGGACTGCACTTCCCTTTGTTTCCCTGACCTTGCTTGCCATCGACCCGCTCCTACTCTAGCGAGCTTGGCTGTGGAGGTGATCCAATGCACGAGGCTTGGCTTCGATGGCTTAGGAGTGCTGGGGGCGTGTCGTGGAACGTTCTTGGAGGCTTGGAGAGGCACAACGATGTAGGAGGAGCACGATCCATCGCTGTTATCAGTCGTCTTCCCCGACGACGGTGACAGAGCCCAACTCTGGGATCTTCTACTGGCGCCTTCCACAGCGACTGAAGTGGGGTCTCGACGGGTGGAAAAGCAAAAGGAGGTTCAGGGGAGGAAGATCTAATACTTGGGGGCTCGAATCAACCAGAGGATTCGTGCCCCCACCTAAGCCGTTAGAGAATTGCTCCGGTGAGACCTTAGAGCATGATTCCAGCCCA
The DNA here is from genome assembly GCA_024699735.1 of Posidonia australis. NCBI lineage: Eukaryota > Viridiplantae > Streptophyta > Magnoliopsida > Alismatales > Posidoniaceae > Posidonia > Posidonia australis. The sequence goes on from JAMKQA010024305.1 coordinate 6,860, forward strand.
GGAACGCCATTGGAGAATCGATCGGGGAAGGTAGAGGGAAACCTAGGAAACTATTTTTGAAGTAAATAGAGGTCTGAGAAGTGCATACTTGGACTGACAGTGACCTTGGCTGTTGGAGCTCACCGGAGGCCACCAGGGCTCACCGGAGATGGCTGGAAACTCTGATTTCTCTCCTCCACGAGCTTCCTCCTTGCTCCTAGATCATTCTAGTTGCTCTGGTTGGGAGGAAAAAGCTTTGGGGGGCTCTCCTCCCAAATTTTCCAATCCTCCATTTCACTTGCAAATGGGGGCTATTTATAGGCTTGCCAAGGTTTGGTTGGTTGTTATGGTTAGAGTGGGAGATGGTTAAGGTGGTTAGAGTGAAGTGGGAAGTGGTTAAGGTTGTTAGAGTGAAGTGGGAAGTGGTTAAGGTTGTTAGAGTGAAGTGGGAAGTGGTTAAAGTGAAGTGGGAAGTGGTTAAGGTTGTTGGAGTGAAGTGGGAAGTGGTTAAGGTTGTTGGAGTTTCATTAGGGTTTGACTTATGGTTTATGGTTTGACCTAGGGTTTGACCTAGGTTTAGGATTTGAATTAGTGTTTTGAATTTGGTTAAGGTCTTAACCTAGGGTTTAGGATTTGGATTGGGGTTTAACCTAGGGTTTAGGGTTTGGATTAGGGTTCTATGGTTTTGTTTGGCTTTTTAGGGGTTTTCTAGGGTTTTTAGGGTTTTTTAGGATTTTCTAAGGCTTTTATGGTTTATTTAGGGTTTTATGATTTTTTTTGGGTTTTTAGGATTTTCCTAGGGTTTTTAGGGTTCTTACGATTCTTTTTAAGGTTTTGTTTGATTTTTAGGGTTTTGTTTGGTTTTTAGTGTTTTATTTAGTTTTTAGGGTTTTTAAGGTTTTTATGGTTTATTTAGGGTTTTATGGTTTTGTTTTATTTTTTTGGATTTTTAGGGGCTTGTTAGGGTTTTGTCCAATTGCAAGCATATGGGGGTGTCTGCACATACTGTGCTTAAATTAGCCACGAGTTAGCAACATATCGTTCCATAATCAACTACGGATTAGCCATAGTAACAGACCGTGCCCAAAATTAGCTACAAAAATATTTTGCCACAACTTGGCCACAGATCTTGGTACAACAAAGATACTATTTGGTCACGGATTAGCCACGGAATTGGTCCGTGGCTAAATTAGCCACAGTCAGTTAGAGTGGTAGTTGAAATTTCGATACGGGGCTTTTAGCCATGGGCCCCACCATGGTCAAAAGCTATGGCTAAATTGATTTAGTCATGACTTTTTTAGCATTAGCCACGGAATTTAGCCATGTTACCAAGAAATGGCATGAAAATGCTGATGAAATGTGATTAACTTTTAATTCATGCTGATTTTATTCCCATATTTGTCTATTTTTTATATAAATAATATTACTCGAGGTGTTTTGTGCAAATTTTGCAGAACTTGAGGGTTTAGAAGGAATCTATGAAAAATAAGGGGGAAAAGAATAATTGTGCTAGAAAAGAAGAGATTTTTTTGGAAAATTCTAGAGCTATGTCAAGAGGTCAAACACTTATTTTCCATGTGCCTAAATACTGGTAAAATATCAGTCAAGCTGTGGGAAAAGTCAAAGAAGATCCTAGATGACATGGACACCTTCTAGGTGCCTAGATGTAGATCCGACGCCTCCTAAGCACCTGCACTAGATATTTGATTTGGTCTTCTTTGGATAAAATTCTCACTTGTAAATATCTTGTATTCAAAATTCAAGATTAAATTTTGTATTCAGATTTGTCTCTAACATAAGCAAGTTATTGTAAGCCTATAAAAGGACCCTTTATGTAGATCTATGGAGCCCCAAGCAAGGTTTTAGACTCTCTTTCTTTTCTTATATTTTGGGAGATCCTGAAGATCATCAGTGTAATCTCAGGTTCTTTTCAATAAAAAGTTTTTTTTATTTAATTATGTCTTCTCTTTCTCCTTCTTCCCCTTCTTTTATTTTAATGTTTTATGTTATCATGCTTGGCTAATCTTCTAGATCTAGGGCAGAGATGAAGTTTATTTAGATTGAGATGTGTGATAATGTTTTTCTTTCTCTTTCTCCTTGTGTTTCATGCAATGAATATGTGTATTGGATGTATATTACATAGACCATTCAATGAATTGAAAAACTTTGATAGATTAACATTGATTTCTTGTTTTTAGTCTATACTTAGGGAAACTTTAATTGGAGGTTGTGTATATAATCTCAATTCTATCATATGTTATTTGATTTAATTTGATCTGTGTGTTTTTATTCCATGACTTGATAGTCTATGGTGCATTGCATATAGATTATACTTGTTAAGATAAGAATCATTAAATCAAGTTATTTATATCAATAAAAGGGGGAGGGAGTAAACATGATCATGCATTCTCAATTCTATATAAATGGATTCGACACCCTAGGTTTTAATTCATTGGATAGCATTCTAATAGTCTAGTGTTAGATTTTCCTTTTCAAATCAACTTGCTCAACTCCTTATTTTCAATAAATGGTAATAAATATTTGATTCTAAAACACTTTTGTTTGTGGGATCAACCCGTATTTGCCACATACTACATAGTACGCCATGCACTTGTAGTAATTAAATAAGACACATCAAAATGTGCTCTGGATGATGCGATGAAATAGCGAATTCATGGAGAGAATGATTACACACACAGCAGGGGTAAGTGATGAACCTATGGAGTGATGGGTGTCCCTTCCGGTGATAGCTTGCGACAACGTCTCTCTAGTGGCTAGTGCACGGTGGGTTTGGAGGTGGGCTCGAAGGGTTGTTATGTGGTTGGTGGATGGCTTGGTGGGGCAATGCAGGTTCAGATGAGGTGTTCTAGTGGGTGGAAGGTGATGGAGTGGTGTGGAGGCAGCTTCAGCTGACGGAGAAGATATCGGTCAATAGATTGTGGGGATGGGCTTCAGTGAAGGGAAGCTCTACCGAAAGACGATGGTGTACTAGATGGCGCTATGCAGTCGATGCAAGGCTGAGGCTGAGCTACAGTTGATGTAGTGAAGTGGTAGTTGTATTGATATGTGGTCAGAGATGATATCGATGTCCAAAACTGATTGTGGTGGTGGCCGGAGTTGGCTGTGGGGATGCTCAGGGCTCGGGGATCCAAGAAGAGGACTGGAGGAGTAGTTTTGGACGTGGGAGAGGTCTTTTATAGAGGGAAGAAGGCAGTTTGGTCGTTGGATTTGAATGTAGATTAATGATGTGGGGTTTGGATTAATTGAAGTGGTTTTGATATGAATTTGGCAAAGGACAAAGGATATGATGGTCCAAGCATACCAAGGAGCACCCTCAAATCCATGCCAACCAATGAGGAGAAGAGAATTGGTGGTCCAAGAGGTGAGAAGACCACTCAATCCTTGGTAGATTAAATTACTAATAAAGGACACAACACTTGGAAATTATGCTGGCAATATCAGTTGGTTTTATTTGTCGATAAGATTTGTTGACTATATCCGCAGACCAAATCAGTTAACAATGTGCACCTAAGCCATCACAGAATCTACTGGCTGGGTTTAGGGCTAGTTTCTTGGGTTTCTGGGCATTAATGGGCCTAGGTTGATGGACTAGCTAGGGTTTGAGGTTAGTGTAGGGCTTTAGGATTGGTTTTGGAGTGTGAAACTAGCTCTAGTCTGGAGAAATGCCTCGTTGCCATCGATGCGCTCTTCTAGAGGAATCTGCCTGCTAGTGGCTACCAAAGTGGAGTGTCTACAGATGCCCCTTCCTTAGCAAGGTTGAGGGATGGATGGAACCAAGATTGATGCTTAGGATTGATAAAAGACACACCAGTTGGTAGCCTGTGGGAGGTGGTGTTTATAGCTGGCGTTAAGTCATTCATTCGGTGGATGCATCAAATGTCATAACCCATGGTTGGAATGCAAATGCGTATGCTAAATGATGTTGGAAACACAAATATGAAAAACCTAGTGAAAACATGGATGAGATGCAAAAACAAGTGCAAACAAAGTGCAGAAAACACGGGTGTTGATGTAGATGTTGATGCATGCTGTAGACACCCCAATATGCTTGCAAATGGACCAAACCCTAACAGGATTCTAAAAAACCAAATAAAACCTTGAAAAACCAAACAAAACTCTAAAAAACTCTAGAAAAACCCTAAAATATAAAACAAAACCATAAAACCCTAAAAACCCTAGGAAAACCCCAAAAACCCTAAAAATCCTAGGAAAACCCTAAAAACCCTAGAAAAACCCTAAAAACCCTAGAAAAACCCTAAAAAATTAGACAAAACCATAAAACCCTAAATAAATTCTAAAACCTAGGTTAAATCCTAATCCAAACCTTAAATGCTAGGTTAAGACCTAAATTAAATTCAAAACCGTAATCCAAACCCTAAACCTAGGTCAAACCTTAAGTCAAATCCTAAACCATAAGTCAAACCCTAAGCCATAAGTCAAACCCCAACAAACTTAACCACTTCTCACTTCACTCCAACAAACTTAACCACTTCCCACTTCACTCCAACCACCTTAACCACTTCCCACCTCTTCTTAACCACTTTAACCACTTCCCACCTCTTCTTAACCACTTACACCACTTCCCACTTCACTCCAACCACCTTAACCACTTCCTAGCTCTTCTTAACCACCTTAACCACCTTCCACTCTAATCATAACAACCAACCAAGCCATTTGGAAGCCTATAAATAGCCCCATTTGCAAGTGAAAAGGGACTTTTGGAAAATTGAGAGGAGAGCTTCCCAAAGCTTTTTCTCCCAACTAAAGCTACCAGAGTGATCCTGGAGCAAAGAGGAAGCTCGTGAGGAGAGAAATAAGAGTTTCAGCCATCTCTGGCGAGCTCTGGCGGCCTCCGGCGAGCTCCAACAGCCAAGCTCTCTGCCAGACCAGGTATGCCCTCCACAAGCCTCAATTCCTCTTCATTTTAGCTTGTCTGGTCTCCCTCCATCTTCCCTGAGTGATCCCAGACGTGCCAGAGGTTTTCTTTGGCTAGAATCAATGTTTTTAGTCTCGCTGGAGCCGTTTTCTGGCGACCTAGGTGGGGGGATGAATCTGTTACTTAGATCATGCCCCAAAGCCTTGGATCCTCCTTCCTAGACCTCCCCTCAGCTCTTCCAGCCCTCTACGGGCCGTTTCGCTGCCTCCTTGAGCCTCCACCAGAATTTGGCCGGAATCACGATGTCTCGCCATCACCGGGGAAAAATACTGAGAATCGTGAAGGGACGTGTGCCTCCAGCTCCGTTGTGCCTCTCCGATCATCCAGAAACACTCCACGGCATGCCCCCAACACACCAGAGCCTTTAGAGCCAAGCCACGAGCCCTGGATCATCTCCGCAGTCGAGCTCACCGGAGTTGGATTGCGTCGACGACAAGCTAGGTCCAAGGATGGGGAGAGTGTCCCATTCTTGCTTCTGGAAGAGGGGAAATACTCCACTCGTCGCCTCCAAGCTTCCTGGACCTCTGGATCACGTGTCGTAGCCCTCTAGCAGCCTCCTTCTTCTCCGGCGCTGTCACCGGAGTGCCACGACGACGAGGGTGGTGGGAGGCCCACTCCAGCCGTTAGATCCTCGATCCAAACCATTGGATCTCTCTTTCTCCTCCTCTTCTTGCTCCTCGTGAGGTTTGATCTTAGATCATGCCATGGGATAGCCTCTAAGAGCCCCTCTAGCGGTCGTCGACAGCGGAGTTCCATCGCTGACGGCTATCGATTCCTTTTCTTTAAAAATAAAAAAATTAAAAATAGGTTTTCTTTTAAATAACTTCTGTACCTTTTGTTTTCTTATAGATAGGTCCTTTTCTTACAAGTAGGTCCTTTTTTCTTACAATTAGGTCCTTGCACTTTTTTTAAATCGTTTGAATAAAGTTTGATTTGAAAATATTGCAATGTGCCCCTTAATTTTTCTTAATAATGTTTTCTAGACTTAAAAGTTTGACAAAAACCCCTAGAATTTCTTTTCATGCATTAAAGTCCAGCATTTTGCATTTAAAATCCTAAGTTTCATGAAAATGATTTTGAATGCATATTTCTCTGGTTAAATTGCATTTTAAACCCTAAGTTTCATGAAAATGATTCTAAATGCATATTTCTCTGATTAAATTGCATATAAAACCCTAAGTTTCATGAAGATAATTCTGAATGCATATTTCTCTGATTAAATTGCATTTAAACCCCTAAGCTTCATGAAAATAATTCTGAATGCATATTTCTCTGATTAAATTGCATTTAAAACCCTAAGTTTCATGAAAATAATTCTGAATGCATATTTCTTTGTTAAAATTGCTAATTAAACCCTGAGAATTCAAATATTTGCATAATTGTGACTTAAATTGCATTTTAGCCTTTGAACTTTACTGATTTCACACTGAATGCATGGTTGCTAGGGTAAATTTACATGTCAGCCCCTGAAACTTTCTGTTTCAATCATGGACTCTTTTTCTTGCATATTTTACCCTGAATATCCACAGAATTGCATTGAATGCATGTTTTGATGGCAAAATTGCATTTTGACCCCTAGGACTCTTCAATTTGACTAAAAATGCACAGTTTTGCACCTTTGACCACCGACTTCTTCAAAATTATATAAAATGTGTTTTTCTATGTATTTTTGATGATTTAACTTCAAAATTTCAGTTTTCATTCTGAATTTGGGATTTTTGCACAAATGCCCCTAGAATTCACATTTTTACGCTCTCACATGCATTTTGCACATTTTATTGCACTTTTTCATGCATACTTTCTCGTATTTTCTTCCTCGCATTGTACACTCATTTCTAACTCATTTCAAGCTTGGTTTTCTCATCGTTTCCCGGATTTCTTCTGATTTTCACTATTTTGATTTGATTTGGCTTTCAATCACCCGAGGGCATACATTAACTGGCTTAACAATGCCGACATGGTCCCAGATGAGGATTATTTCCGCCAATTTGATTTTCTCTGATTTATTCAAATTTCTTCTGATTTGCGAGACGCTTTCAGAGAAATTCTCTATTTTCACGATTTTCCTCATCGCCCACGGGCGTACAGTAAAGTGTCATTCTCAATGCCTACATTTGTCCCTCAAATTTACTTTTTCCCTTTTATTCTCTTCTTCTCTTTGGTTTGGCATGTTTTTCAGTCATCTTTAGCATATGCATTTAGAATAGGCAAGCACATATCCAATAGACCATTTAGCAAGTAGGGATCCTAGAAAGACCAAGTTCCTCAGGCGCATGGGGATGCCTAACCCCTTCCCCATGCGTAACAAGAATCCTTACCCTTTCTCTTGCCCACATTGATTTGTGCACTACATCCATTAGGCACGGAGCATACATGTTTTCTTCATCTTGTTTTCTTCTTGGTTTTCTTTTGTGTTTGGTTTTCCTCGTCTTTCCATTAAAAGACTTGGTGGTGACTCCTTTCCTTATCCTTTCTTATCTTCCCTTGGTGTTTCTGAGTCTAGTCTTCTTCTCCGGATTCACCATCTTCACTGTGACTGTATCAGGGCTCCTCGTGTGCTTCCATGCATCGGTAAGGAGAGTCGTGTAGGGTTCCACCGGCATGGTCACACATGCAAAAGCTCTATTGGGGACACATGCGGTTCCACACAAAGTTGATGTAGATGATGCATGTGGATGCAAAACACTGTTGGAATGCAAATGCACATGTTGAGCTTCGCTTGGGATATGTAGAACTCTGCAAAACTCAGCATGATGCTAATGCGAGTGTAATGTGGGTGATGATCACGATGTTAGGAGTGCAATGCTGAGGATACTGTGCCGAGAGAGGGTGTTACAGTGGATACACTGGCACTCTGTGCTACAGGAGGCATGCCAAGCATGTGATGCCAACAAAGTGATGGTGTAGATGAAATGGTATGAAGGGTGATGCATGTAGTGTTGGGTATGCAATACGGAATACCAACGCTAGGCATGTAGTGCAGCAGTGGATACACTGGCACTCAATGCTACAGAAGGCATGCCATGCATGCGATACCAACAGGATGATAATGTTGATGAAGTGTTTGAAGGAATGCATGGGATGTTGGGTACGCAATGCGGAATACCAACACTGAGCAAAAGTACTATAGAGGATACACTGGCACTCCGTGTTACAGGAGGCATGCCATACACATGATACCAATGAGATGATGATGTATGTAAGTTGGATGTAGATGTGATGATAGTCTTAGGCGTCCGCCCAACCGTGCAATGATGATATTGGCTGTGTTGGGCATGTAGTGCAAATATACTGTCACTAGGCAGTTGATGCTATAGAGGGTACATTGGCACTCGATTCTGGGAGAGGCATACCAGGCACATGGTGTAGGAGTGTGACACTAGGCCTATGATGTTAGGGCATGATGTTATGATGCTTGAATGAGGATGTCCATGTTTTATTGATGAATTGTGGTGTGATGCAATAAGATGTAACTCCTACATGATCACATGCAATGATATGCGATGGAATGCTCGTGTAGGGGCATGTGGTGATATGTAGAAAATGCGGTGGGATGCGATGGTATGCTATGTTGATATCTTTTGTTATGATTATGATTATGGTTATGTTGTGCTGATGATAGGATCTTTTCTTGTGGTTGATCAGATGGCTTGAGTCTTGTTTGACTCTAGGAGCTCATTTTCTTTTGTCTCTGAGTCATTTGCTTCTGAGATCAGGACCATGCAAACCAGATTGGCATTCCATCTGGATGTAGTCACTCCATTAGGAGAACATAGTCTAACGTGGACGTATTTGAGACTAGTTGATATTCAGCTGGGGGACAAGAATTTTTAAACTAGTTGGATTTTGCTGGACATGCAGGATTATGATGTTATCCTGGAAATGGATTGGCTGGCACAACATTCAGCCGTGATAGATTGTGTTGAGAGAAGAGTTTTGGTAGAGTGTCCAGGCCAAGGCACCAGACTGGGTGAGCCCAGAAAAGTGATTTCTGCTATCAAGGCCTATCATCATTTGGTAAGAGACAACGTGGGCTATCTAGCCTGTGTGACAATTTTTATTTCACCTATGGTGGAGATTCAGGACTTGTCTGTGGTACGAGAATACTCTGATGTTTTCTTAGAGGAATTGCCTATGAAAATGCACATCACAAAAATCATAGAAAAATGAGCTCTTTCGTTCATGTAGGCTCAGTTACTGAAGTTCATATAATCAGCGGGGCCTACTGGTGAAGAATCTCCAAAGTTTCAAGAAGAAATTACCTATAGAATCAACTTCAAGGGTTAAAATGCAGTTTACCCAGTAAAATTGTGATCAACCCCTTTGCATGGGAATTGCACGTCGAAATAATGTTATAAAGATGTGAAATTTTCCCACATGACCTCAAGAATTGAAAATTTGTTAAAGAAGACCAGCAGACTGGTGAAATTGCAGTTTAGTCCAGAAGTTATGCACAAACTACATCTAGGTCCGTGACCTTTTTCAAATCGCAAAGCATAGATAAAAATACATGCATCCATACATAATGATCCAGGGACATCTTTGCGAACTGTCCAAGTCACTAGAAGTGGTCCACAGTACAAATTGGGAAAATTGCAGTATTTTCCCTGTACTTCAGCAGAAATTACGCACATCACCAAAGAAGTTTCAAAATATGCCAAGGAGTCCCAAATTCTTCTCCAGCTTCCATGAATCATTCTTCAGCATTGTGCAGGGCAGCAAATTATCCAAGCATGTGACGAACTTCATTGCAAGAAATTTGCATATGAACCCTTATACTTTTGAATTGCAATAAATTGCTCCACAATCTGTGTTCTCTTGTCAATATTAACACATGACCTTTTTTAGGGTTTTGTCTCCCAAAGACGCTTTCCTCGTCTCCTTGATTCACGTCCGAGAGAGTGGAATTCAAAGACGCTTATCCTTGTCTCCCTGATTCTCATCTGAGAGGGCAGAATTCAAAGACGCTTTTCCTTGTCTCCCTGATTCGTGTCAGAGAGGGCGGAATTCAAAGATGCTTATCCTTGTCTCCCTGATTCTCGTCCGAGACGACAAAATTCAAAGACACTTTCCTCGTCTCCTTGATTCACATATGAGAGGGTGGAATTCAAAGACGTTTATCCTTGTTTCCTCGATTCTCGTTCAAGAGGGTGGAATTCAAAGATGCTTATCCTTGTCTCCTAGATTCTCGTCTGAGAGGGCGGAATTCAAAGATGCTTATCCTTGTCTCCTTGATTCTCGTTTGAGAGGGTAGAATTCAAAGACGCTTATCTTTATCTCCCTGATTCTCGTCTGAGAGGGCGGAATTCAATATGCTTTTCGTCTCCCTGATTCTCGTCTAAGAGGATGGAATTCAAAGACACATCTCAGTCAGTGAGTCCAAAACTTACCATTCTTCGGTCAGTGTGTCCGAAACTTACCATCTTCCAGTTGGTGAGTCCAAAACTTACCATTCCCTGGTCGGTGAGTCTGCAACTTACCATTCCGCAGTCGGTGAGTCCAAAAATTACCATTCTCCGGTCGGTGAGTCCGAAACTTACCATCCTTTGGTTGGTAGGTCTGAAACTTACCATGCCCCATTCGATTCCTACTCAAAGAGTTTGGAGCCAATGGTGCCCTCTTTTGGTCTGATCCCAAGAGGGTTAGACCAATCCTTTCGGGTTGGTACCCCAAGTTACCTGGATGACATTCATCAAATGTCTGTCTTTTGGATGACAGCCCTTGTGTCCTTTCATGCCCCCTTGATTTTGAGGACATGCTAACTTCTTACTCTCTCATGGATGTGGGCGAGGTGTCTTGTCAACCTTGAGCTTTGGTCTCGATTACCCTCGAGCTCGCTCAGGGAGGGGCATTTGTAGACACCCTAGATTTTACAGGAAGGAATGAACGGATCCAGAGGAGAGGATGTGATCTTGGAGCTATCTCGATAGAGTTCATGACTGCCATTAGTTGCCAGTTGTTCCACAGGAGTGGTTAATGGGCTCAAAGGCTACATGACTAACTTTTATTAGGCCAAGCAAAAGTTCCAAACAGTTATATGTGGCGAAAGTTAGTGGCAAATATAGTTAGTGAAAGTAAGAGGCAGATTTTACTGGTGAAATGCCCTGTTTTAGTGTTGAAGGGCAGAAGAGTCTCTTTTGCTACTTGATTTCTTGATTTTATGCTAATGACGGCCATGATTGAAGCTGGCCTCATTCCTTTCATCTTTAGGGACCATTGTGTCCTTAATTCGGTAGTGGATTCACTATTTCAAGCCCTAGAAGTCATCAACACTGTTCGCTGGAGACCGTTAAACATCCATGGCCTCAGTTCACCTCCGGTGCCTTTTTAAACCCCGCTACTCCATGCGAGAGGGGATATTGAAGAGAATCACCACCATTACAGCCAGCTACCAAGTGTTCCAGCTCCAGACTTCCTTCAGTGATCCAACTCCAATGTCATTACCTCCAACGACAAACTTAGCCACGGTCAACGATGCTTGAGCTCAGAGAAGCCTCCAACGACGCACGACACTCCACAGGTAAGTCCCCTACCCTTCTCCGTCGTCATTTTAACATCGTTTGAGCGTACGTGTAGCTAGGAATAAGCTCTCGATGTTTGCCCTCTTTTCCTCCTTTGATCTGAAGATGCTGATTGGGGAAGGAATTTGTAGTCCCACTGTGCATGATTCTTCCTCCACCTTGCCTCCCCTGCCTTCCTGAGCTTTGGATAGCGCTCGATGCCCTATGATGAGGACGATCGATGCCTGTGTCGATGGTAGAAGTAGGTAGAGGAATCCGCCCAGTCTTCCATGGTGAAGGCCTGTGGTCCTGCTTTACTTTGTCGCTACGGTTCCTCTAGTGCTTGCTTCTCAGCCTTTGCTTCGCTCTAAACCTCAGTAAGGATCGACGGCGATGCTTGGTGAACACCGGGGACCTTGCTGATGAGCTCAGAGAGGAGGACAGCGGGAGCTTCCGTTTGGCAGTAGGATCATCGGTGAAGTCGCTCCCTCACTCGAGCATGCTTCCTAGCTGCTGGGACCACTAGCATTGGCCAAGCCGACATCTGTCAGAGTGGGCCAGAGTTTCCTCCAGTGAGGTTGACGGGGAGAGAAGCTCACGGCACTTCTCTCTAGTCTAGACGGTTAGGAGCCTTCCACGCATCATCCTTCAGCTTCTCTGGGCAACATTCAGGCAATGCACACCGAAAAATTCAAGATTTGATTGAAGCTTAGCCTTTGGTCAAATGGTGGGTCACGCGGTTCCCGATAGCAAAGGAAGTTGGCGATTAGTTTAGGTGAGAATCGCTGGCTGTTACAGGCGATAGTTTCAGCTAAAGAAATTAGCTAGCGAAAATTATTGGCATGGGGCCTAGAGATCCAGGTGGTTATAACTGATTCTTGGTTTCTTGATTTGACTAATCTTTGATTTCATGGATTTCCTCTGGATTCCTTGGGAATTCCCACTCAATCTTGGGGTACTTGATCTTTTGGCATGACTTGCCAAAAATGCCCTTCCTTTGCAATTTTATCATTTCTCCCATATTTTCTGATTTTCATGATTTTATGACTTGATTTGGATTTTCATTGCCCAAGGGAGTACATTAAAAGGCTTGACAATGCCGACATTGACCTGAATGATGATTATTTTCTCTTATTTGATTTTCTTGGATTTACCGTAGTTTCTGTAGATTTAGGTGACGCTTTCTGAACCTTTTCGATTATCACGATTTTCCTCATCGCCAAAGGACGTATAGTAAAGTGGCATTTTCAATGCCTACATTATCCCTCGGATTATTCTCCTTATCATTTCTCTTTTTATTCATTGTTTTCTTGGAGATTTGTCATGTTTTCGTATTCATCTTAGACATGTGCATCAGAAATAGACAAGCATACACACACTAGATCATGAGCAAGCGGTTAACCTTGAAAGACCGAAGTCTTCGGGCGTATGGGGGTGCCTAATACCTTCCCCATGCATAACAAGAATCCTTACCCTTTCTCTGCCCTGCATTGATTTGCACACTTCATCCATTAGTCACGGAGCACACATGTGTTTCTTTGCATTGATTTCTTTGGTTTTTTCTTTGTGTTTGGTTTTCCTGGTCTTTCCATTAAAGGACTAGGTGGCTACTCCTTTTCCTTATCCTTTTCTTATCCTTCTTTGGTGTTTCTGAGTCTAGTCTCCTTCCCTAGATTCACCATCTTTGTCGTGACCATATTGGGATTCTTCGTGTGTTTCCACGCATCGGGGAGTCGTGCAGGGTTCCCACCGGCATGGTCACAGGGGGAGAGGAGAAGGTGAGGGTGAATGGGGAGAGTAGGGGAAAAGGAGAGGATGAGTGTGGGAGGAGGAGGAGATGGCATGCTCAGGAAGAGGAGGGAAGACGTGCGGAGAAAGAGGAGGAGAGGTGCGGAAGAAAAGGTCGTTAGCCGCAACATATATATGTGCCAAGGGTGGTAGTTGCATGCATGCATGCATGCATAATGCAATCATTGGCCTCCTGCACGATCTAACAACCCACAGCACCAATCACTCCCACCAACCGGCCCACAAACGTGGGCCCCACACCCAGGTCCACAAGCATAGTGCCACAATGCACAGTGTCAACCACGCACAAGGACACGCAAACAGAAGCCAGTCCACAAGGCCCAAGCCCCCAATTACAAAACCATACAAATGGGCCTCAGAACAGTAACACCCGTCTAGGAATAAATTCATTAAAATGCAAATAATTACTAAATGAGTTTACGGGTGTTACAAATACGTTTTATATTTATTTTGATAATTTAATGATGTTGATGAATGTCTTTTTGTGTGTCTTTAAGCTTAGTTTTTTTTAAAATTGAAATAATGGAATTATGTGCTTTAATGAAATATCTTAAGTTGTTTATGCAGTTCTAAGATTGTTTCATGATTTATATTGTTTTTTGTAGGCTTCTATGAGTGTTAATGGTAATGGTGAACATGATGTGGAGAAAAATTCTACAAGTCATGCAAATGATGATGTTTGAATTACATATTCTCATTTTGAGACAATTTAAATTTGTATTATATTTCCTTTTAGAAATAGTCATGTAACTGATACCTTAATATGAGAACATGATGTATTAGATTCTAGAATTAATATATTTTACATTTGGTAAATTTGAAGTTTGTTGTTTTATTAGTATATGATTTTTATTTTGAAAATAATTTAGTTTACTTTATATATTTTAATATAGGTGAAGAAAAGAAAAAAAATTTATATTACATGCTGAAATTGCACAAAAACATTAGCCACGGGCTTAGCCATAGCATTAATATATAATTACATTAGCCACAGGTTAAATTAGCCATAGATTAGCCATAGTAACTTATCGTGCCTAAATTAGTCATAGATTAGCGATAGTAACATTCTGTGCTTAAATTAGCCACGAGTTAGCAACACACCGTGCCAAAATCAACCACAGATTAGCCATAGTAACATACCGTGCCCAAAATTAGCTACAAAAAAATACCGTGGCAAAATTAGCCACGGCATGGCCACAGATCTTGATACAACAAAGATACTATTTGGCCACAGATTAGCCATGGAATTGGTTCGTGGCTAAATTAGCCATGGTCAGTTAAAGCGGTAGCTAAAATTTAGATATGGGGCTTTTAGCCACAGGCCCCGCCATGGTCAAAAGCTATGGCTAAATTGATTTAACCATGACCTTTTTAGCATTAGCCACGGAATTTAGCCATGTTACCAAGAAATGGCATGAAAATGTTGATGAAATGTGCTTTGGATGATGCGATGAAATAGAGAATTCATGGAGAGAATGATTACACACACAACAGGGGTAAGTGATGAACCTATGGAGTGATGGATGTCCCTTTTGGTGATAGCTCGCGATGACGTCTCTCTAGCGGCTAGTGCACGGTGGGTTCGGAGGTGGGCTCGAAGGGTTGTTATGTGGTTGGTGGATGGCTCTGTGTGGCAATGCAGGTTCAGATGAGTGTTGTAGTGGGTGGAAGGTGATGGAGTGGTGTGGAGGCAGTTTCTGCTGACAGAGAAGATGGCGGTCAATAGATTGTGGGGATGGGCTTCGGTAAGGGGAAGCTCTTCGGTGAGGGGAAGCTCTACCGAAAGACGATGGCGTACTAGATGGTGCTAGGCAGTTGATGCAAGGCTGAGGATGAGCTGCAATTGATGCAGTGAAGTGGTTGATGTTTTGATATGTGGTCGGAGATGATACCAATGGCTGAAACTGATTGTGGTGGTGGCCGGAGTTGGCTGTGGGGGTGCTCAGGGCTCGAGGATCCAAGAGGAGGACTGGAGGAGTAGTTTTAGATGTGGGAGAGGTCTTTTATAGAGGGAAGAAGGTGGTTTGGTTGTTGGATTTGAATGTAGATTAATGATGTGGGGTTTGGATTAATTCAAGTGGTTTTGATTGGAATTTGGCAAAGGAAAAGGGTATGATGGTCCAAGGATACCAAGGAGCACCCTCAAGTCCACGCCAACCAATGAGGAGAAGAGGATTGGTGGTCCAATGGGCGAGAAGATCACTCAATCTTTGGTAGATTAAATTACTAATAAAGGACACTATGCCTGGAAGTCGCGTTGGCAATATCAGTTGGCTATATCCATCGATAAGATTAGTTGACTATATCTGCTGACCAAATCCGTTGACAATGTGCACCTGAGCCATCACAAAACTTGCTGGCTGGGTTTAGGGCTAGTTTCCTGGGTTTTTGGGCATTAATGGGCCTAGGCTGATGGACTAGCTAGGGTTTGAGGTTAGTGTAGGGCTTTAGGGTTGGTTTTGAAGTTGTTTTGGAGGGTGAAATTGGCTCTGGTGTGGAGAAATGCCTCGTTGCCATTGATGCACTCCTTTAGAGTAATCTGCCTACGAGTGGTTGCCAAAGTGGGGTGTGTACAGATGCCCTTCCCTGAGCGAGGTTGAGGGATGAATGGAACCAAGATCGATGCTTAGGATTGATAAAAGACACACCACTTGGTAGCCTGTGGGAGGTGGTGTTTACTGTTGGTGTTTAAGTCATTCATTCGGTGGATGTATCGAATGTCATAACCCATAGTTGGAATGCAAATGCGTATGCTAAATGATGTTGGAAACTGGAGTATGAAAAACCTAGTGAAAACTTGGATGAGATGCAAAAACAAGTGCGAGCTTTTTGCACAAAACCCCCTGGATTTTTCATATTTGCACTCACACTTGCATTTTGCATACTTTTCACATCTTTTTGCATGGATTTTCCCGTCTTTTTTTCCTTGCTTGGTGCACGCTTTTCTAGCTTGTTCCGAGCTTTGTTTTCTCCTCGTTTTCCGGGTTTTCCTTAGTTTTCCGTAGTTTTCACTTGTTTGGGTTTTCCATCGCCCGAGGGCGTATAGTAAAAGGCTTACAAAGCCGACATGGTCCCGAAAAAGGATTATTTTCCCCTTTTTGATTTTCTCGGATTTATCCCAATTTTTGCTGTTTTGCGAGACGCTTTCTGTGAATTTCACAATTTTCACGATTTTCCTCATTGCCCAAGGGCATACAGTAAAGCGACATTAACAATGCCTACATTTGACCCTCGGATTAACTTTTTCCTTTGATTTCACTTCTCCTTGATTTGACATGTTTTCGGTCATCTTCATACATGAGCATATAGAATAAGCAAGCATACATTTAGCAGACCATTGACAGTAGGAAACCTAGAAAGACTGAGTTTTCTCGGGCGCATGGGAGTGCCTAATCCCTTCCCCGTGCGTAACCAGAATCCTTACCCTTTCTCTGGCCCACATTCACTTCAGTCTTATCCATTAAGCACGGATCACACATGCATCTTGCATTTCATCATCTTTCTTGATTTTTCTCGTATTTTCCTGGTTTTCCTTATCTTTCCATTAAAAGACTAGGTGGCGACTCCTGTTTTATTTGTTTTGCCGATCCTCGTGTACTTGGTCTTTTGGGTCAAGTATCGAGGCTGTTGCCGGCATGGTCACAATAACTAACACTACAACACCTCCATAACCAACTCTCTAACAAACTCTTAACCATAACAATTCTATAACAAAACCCTTCTTCTTAACCACACATAACCTTACACATGGAAGACATGTGCATTAGTTACAACTACTTTATCCACCTTCATATGCCATACCAACATCCCCCCTCAAACTCATGGAGGTGGAACTACATGAAGTTTGCTTTTGAGCTTAAGGAAAGAAGACTTGAACAAGGCTTTAGTGAGAAAATCTACCACTTGCTCTTTGGTTGCAACAAAGTGAACTTGCAAATCCTTTTTGAAAACTTTCTCCCTAACATAGTGAAAATCTATCTCCACATGCTTCATTCTTGAATGAAAAACAGGATTTGTTGTTAGATATAAAGCACCTATGTTGTCACTGTAACCATGTTGGCGAGAATGGCAAAAATAAACAATATGCCAAAGTCGCAAAATTACGGCAAAAATAAAATATACAAATGCAGGAGTCGCCACCTAGTCTATTTAAATGGAAGACGAGGAAAACCATATAAAACATGAAAATCATGCAAAAAACAATGGAAAAGGTCTTCGTAAACCAGAAATATGGGTAAGGATCCCTATTACGTACGAGGAAGGTGTTAGGCACCCTCGTACGCCCGAATAAATCGGTCTTCTATTGGTTTCTTTATTGCTAATGAAATGTTGGCTCTTCAGCCTTTGCTGTACGCCCAAGGGCGATATGCCATGCCATGCTAATGCATGTAGTGTCTAAAATATGGGTGCATGATGTGTAGGGGCGTGTCCTAATGCTTAGAAGTATCACTCGTATTGCATAATAAGATCAAAGATCTAAAATCTCGAGTGAGTTTTCATCCTTGCGTTGCTATATGCCTGATGCAAACTCAAAATTCATGGAAAATAGTTGAGAACAGAGTTGTGCCTTCCTATTACATCAAGGAAGAAAGCCAAAGAAAACCCAGAAGCAAATCGAGTCGGGAAAAGCATGTTAAAACCATATAAAACCTGCTGTGTGCTGCTGAAAACATGCCAACGTGCCTGTTTAGTGCGCCAGACTGGTGCGCTAGTCTGGTGTGCCACCTATGTGCACCTAGGTGGGCCAGGAAGATGTGCTGAGTGAAAACAGAAAACTATGCAATGCCAAATCACAAAAGAATGCATCTTGGAAAAAGTATGCAGTGCAAAATCCTTTGTAAAACTTGGAAAAACATGCTTTAAAAGCGAAAGAAATGCACATGCAACATCTATGGACCTTGTGCTCAAGGGCTAGTAGCCTC
>JAMKQA010024306.1:0-32568 GCA_024699735.1 Posidonia australis
CTTCCCATTTGCATCCCATGCATTCATCCTTTTGTGGTTTTCCTCGTCTTTCCCTTAAAAGACTAGGTGGCGACTCCCTTTTCTTTTCTTTTATCCTTGCGCCTTCGCCATCATTGGCATGGCTGTGATCTCCTCCCCTTCCCCCTCCCACTGGGTCGGGCACACGGTCACACTAGCTAATTCAAAATTGAAGAATGAGATCTTGGATGAGGCTCATAGGCCTTAGTACAGTATTCATCCCAATAGTAACAAGATATACAAGGACCTTCAATGAAACTGCTAGTGGAATGGAATGAATAATGAAATTACAGAGTTTGTGGATAGATGCTTGGTTTGCAAGAAAGCAAAAATTGAACAATAAAGACCTATAGGGATGTTACAACCTTTAGATCTTCTAGAATGGAAATAGAAACATATAACAATGGACTTTGTTATAGGACCATCGAAGAGCTAAAAGAAGAATGATGCGATATCAGTGATAGTTGATAGGCTAACTAAATCAACACACTTCTTGCTAGTAGTGTTCGCCCAACCATTGAAGAACTTGGCCAAGTTTTATATTTTGGATATCGTAAGATTGCACGAAGTACCTGTGTCAATTATATCAAATAGAGACCCTTGTGTTGGCTCAAGCTTTTGGAAGAGCTTACAAGAAGCATTGGGAACTCAATTCAAGTTTAGCACTACCTTTTCACCCACAAATAGGTGGACAATCTAAGAGGACCATCTAGACACTCGAAGACAAGCTTAGGACTTGTACATTGGACTTTAAAGATACTTGGGATGAGCACTTGCTACTGGTAGAGTTCGCCTATAACAACAGATATCATGCAAGTATTGTCATGGCACCATAAAAGGCTTTGTACGAAAGACCTTGTAAATCACCTTTGTGTTGGAGTGATGAGGGTGAGAGGCGATTGATTCTGTAACGATCCAGTTTTATAAGTGGTACTTTGGCCAGATAATTAAGGTGAAATTCAAGTGTGTTGGGCATTGGGGGTCCTAGTGCCGAATGTGGGACACGTTCTCAGTAGTGTTTGACACCTGGATTGTGTGTTTCTAGCCTTTTTGGTGTGGTGTGGTCTGGATGTTGTGCCCACCCTTGTGGGAGTTTTGAGGGTTTGTCTTGTGCTCTAGTGCCAAATCTCGGTTTGCACACGTCACATGGACGTGGAAGGTCACGTGGTTTGGTTTCTTGCTTGCGGTTTTCTTTCTTTCCTTTCCTTCTTTCTTTTCTATTTCCTAGGCCCCACCCCCACTCCTTCCTTTTCTTCCTCTTCTTTTTCTTTTTCTTCTTCTTCTTCTTCTTCTTTTTCTTCTTCTTCGTTGGGGGAGGAGAGATGGAGAGAGAGAGAGGGGTGAGATGAGAGAGAGAGAGAAAGATGGCCAGAGAAGGGAGGATACAACTAGCACCATGCCGTCGTTATCGCGTGGAGGAGAGGAGCAACTCATGGTTGGAGGAACGTCGTCGTCCATCTCACGCCATCGCGTCTTCGGTGGAGGTACGTACCCCTTAGATTTTATTTTGCTTCCAAATTTGTACCATAAGTGCATGTTAGTGTGTTGGTAATTGTAGTAATTTTATTAGAATTTATTGTGCATTTGTGGGCCATTCATGGTCGTATTTATGATTTGAGGTGAATAGTGCCCCCGTTGTGTTTTCTATTGATTTCTCGAGATCCACTTGACGGATCTCGATGTTGCTTGTCTGGTTTGGAAAATATCATCGAGAACTTCATTTTGATATATTGTTTGCATGGTTTGGATTGATGGTTTGTAGGATTGGGCTTTGGGTCCCATTTCAGGGTGCCCTGCAGTCGCCTAGTTTGGCATGCTGAATTATTTCGGTATGCCATTTTTGTTGTAGATTGTCCCCTTATCCCCTGATTCGGTCGACCTAATTTAATTGGTCTGGCGTTCTAGAAGACTTGGGTGTTGATAGAATTCCTAGTTCGGTCGACCAAACGTTTTCGGTCTGCCAAATCAGGAGTTTTCGGCCGACCGTTCCATTTCAGTCTGTCGATGCAAGCCCTGATCCTATATTAAGATGTTTTATGTTTTAATTTATATATATATATATATAGTATAAATCTATTGCATGCTCCGTCAACATTTAAAACCACTTTTATATCCAGCAAATCTAGTTTGTGGTTTTCTTTTTAAAATTCAAAATTCCAATGCATTACACCTCCCTCCAAAGAAAAATCTAAAAAATATTTAAATCAACCGCCCCTCCCCCCATCTTAAAAAACGACTTAACAAGATTCCACCTCGGGTGTGGGTAGAATAAAAAATGAAATGATTTAGAAATAATAGGTTCTTTCCCCAGATGGTTTAGACTGGACTTTAGAGTAATGATAGCAATCCTAGGTCTAAGGCTTGTGTTGTTTTGTATGTGGTGCAAGGAATGGAGTATTCAGTGGCACTATTCCAGGTGTTTGAGTTGATTTGACTGTGCTCCTGAGGGACACGAGTCAATAAGTGTCTTACACTTTGTGCTAGAGCTTATAGTTTTGGTTGTATTTGCTTTGCTGTGGCGTCTTCTGGGTGGGTTTGACACTTAGAGGATGTTTTGTTTATGTTTTCTTGGGTTGTGGTCATGGGTTAAGCGTGGTACTCGTGAACCTAGACGTTTCCAAGGTGTTTTTGCCTAGGCCTAATAGGAGAGCTGTTGAGGCTGTGTTTTGTTTGTGGTTTCTCGGCCTTTGGTTCCTGGGCTGTTGTTGGGCACATTATTTCTTAAGTTTTAAAGGATATTGAATGGTTTTGAAAAGGTTTTCCAAAAATAGAGTTTTGGAAAAAGAAAAGTACAGATTTAAAAATGGTTTTGGAAAGAGTTTTCCAGTGCTTTCTATTTGCATTGGAGGTCGAGATACTTGAGGCTGAGGTTCATCAAGTCTTGGAGGTATGACACTCCTTGACTGTCATTTTGAGGCTAGGGTTGTGGTCCACTGGTTGAGGTGTTTCGTGGCATGACGGGGAGGTATGATACTCCTATTGTCGCTACGAGCACTGAGGCTCGGGTGTGGAGGTATGAGACTCCATCCTGAGCACTGTGTGGAGGGCACCGTGAGGAGGCGTACCCTATGGTGGCCAGTGTGGGTGCGACGTGCGCCCCATAGCTGGTAGCGTCCTGAGAGACAGGAATGCCTTCCCAAGAGGGGCTGGCTTTGTGAGCGTTCTCATGGTTGGAGAATTGTGGGACAGTAGTTGGCTTCTGCACAGGGTGGCACACCATAGCAGTGCAGACGCTGTGGTCACTCCTTAGTGAACTATTTGTGGCCAGTGTTGTTTGCTTGATGTCGAGAAGTTTGACACAGTTTTTGTGCTTTTGTTTGTGTGAAGTCCTAGTTCAAAAAACCAGGCTTTGGGCTTAGAGGAGGCCATGGCTTCGGCGCCTGTTGAGGCGTAGTGTTTTGGGAGTGGTGGCTCTATGGTTTGGGAGCAGAGGCTCCGTGGTTTGGTATTGTGCTTAGGTGAGGGGATCATGTTGTGAAAAGCAGAGTCTTTGTAATTGTGCTTTGGTGTGATTTTAGGCTTGAGATGGCAAGAGTAGCCTTCTCGGGCATACATAAAAGGTTTTAAAAGTGCAATCATGTGGTTTTGAAATTGAAAAGAAAAGAATGGTTTTAAAGGCATGGTTTTGTGATTTTGTAGCCTATCGAGCGGTGGTAGAGTACCTGGTTTGGTGTTGCAGCATCTGAGAAGGATGCCAATACTTGTATATTGGGCATCGATAGATTATGCTTTTGGTTTGACAACATTTGAGTGTGATGCCTGTGCTTGGTTGTCCTCAGCATAGGTTGCCGAATTGTAGGTGGGGTGTGTGCTGGGTGACCGTTGAGTGATTACTCAAGTGTGCTTTGTTTTGTGTGTTTTGGTAGATGCAGGATAGTAGCTGCTGGTTTCTAGTGTATATAGGAGGAGTCATGCCACCACACATCAGGGATACAGGTGTGTGTTAGTTTAGTTTTATTTCTGTTGTTTAGCGGTTTTATTTTATTGTTGAGAATACTTAGCCTTAGCTCCATTATTAGTGTAATTGTTGGTCAATAACAAAGATTAAAAATGGAAAATTGTAGCTAGGTTTAGTGGTAGTGACTTGGGGCTATAAATTATGCAACAGTATGCAAACAAGATTAACCTCATCAAGAAGGGATTGATTGCAACTCAAAGTAAACAGAAAAGTTATGCAAATTGTAAAAGGTTAGAAATGAGTTTTGAGCTTGGTCATGAAGTATTTCTGAGAATCTCACCAACAAATGGAATTGTGAGATTTGGTCAAAAAGGAAAGCTAAGCCCAAGGTTTGTGGGACCTTTTAAAATTCAAGAATGAATTAGTGAGATAGCCTACAAGCTAGATTTGCCTAGATCTTATGCACGTCTTTACAATGTCTTCCACGTGTCAATGTTACAAAAGTACGTTCCAAATGAATCTCATGTTATCAAGATTGTGACTCTAGAGATTCTTGAAGATTTGTTTTATAATGAAAAGCTAATGGAGATTGTGGAAAATAAAGAGCACCAATTGCGATGGAGATTTGCTCCAATGGTGAAAATCTATTGGCAAAATCGTGCCATAGAAGAAGCAACTTAAGAGCTTGAGGAAGACATGTACAACAAATATCCAGAGATATTTGGTAAGTCTCTATCCTTATAAATTTCATGGATGAAATTTTTATAAGGGTGGTAGATTATAATTTAGAACCTTGATATGGTATTAGTTGGGAGGAGTGATTTTCTCAATATATTAAGAGAGATGAGTTTTTGGTTATAAATACCTATTATTGGCCTCCATTACTCACCTTACACAACACTATAGAGGGAGAACGAGAGGACGGAGCTTAAAGATCCAACGAGGTGAATTGGCATTTGTCGGTATTTCTTCAAGCTCGATGTTGGGATTTATGTATAGAGGTATGTACACGTCTCTTCAAGCTCAGTGTTGGGATTTGCCTATAGAAGTATGTATGTATATACCAAGATCAAAATATTGTAGATCAATATAAATCATATGATAAGTATGCATAATGACATTATTATGTGTGATTGTGTAACGCCTTGAACCCAGGCATGCTACCAAAACAACAGTATCATAAGCAATAACAATAATTACAGCAATAATAAATAACTATAACTACCTAAGGCTGACAAACCTAGATCAATGTACTACTAGTGGCTCCAAACTGAGGCACCAGGACTAAACTACACCTCAACCTGTATCTGAAAACCAAACAAAGCACACATGACATCTAAGTCACCTAATACGTGCCTGTAGACACCCAATATGCTTGCAAATAGGCCAAACCCAACAGTCACTCCTCACTCCAATAGCCACCAATGTAGGTGCACCTATCTGGCGCACCATACAAAACCCTAACTTGGCTCTAAAAAGCCTAAATACAAAACAAAACCCTAAAATCGAGGTTAAACCCTAATCCAAACATTAAACCTTAGGTTAAGACCTAAATTAAATTCAAAACCATAATCCAAACCTTAAAACCTACGTCAAATTCTAAGTCAAACCTCAACAACCTAACTAACTTCTACTACATCCTAACTAATCTAACAAACTCATGTAACAACCAAAACAAACATAACTACTTCCCACTTCTCTCCAACAAACATAACTACATCCCACCTCTCTCAAACAGACATAACTACTTCCCACTTCTCTCCAACAAACATAACTACTTCCCACCTCTCTCCAACAAACATAACTACTTCCCACCACTTCTTAACCACCATAACCACCTTCCACTCTAGCCATAACAACCAGCCAAGCCTATATATAGCCCCTTTTGCAAGTAGAAATGGACTTTTGGGACTTTTGGACTTTTTGGGCACTTTTGCAAAAATTGAGAGAGGAGAGCTCCCCAAGCCTTCTTCCTCCCAACTAGAACTATCAGAGAGTTCTTGGAAGAGAGAGGAAGCTCGTGGAGGTGAAAAATCAGAGGTTCCAGCCATCTCCGGTGAGCTCTGACCATCCACCACACTGCCAGACCAGGTACACACCCTACTGACCTCAATTCTTGTTAGAAAAAGTTCCCTAGGACTCCCTCTGTTTTCCTTGATCGATTCCAACAATGCCAGAGGCCTCCTTTGGTTGGAATCAGTCCCCAGGCCTCGCCGGAGTCATTTTTCGATAGCCTAGGTGGGGGTGCTGGTCCAGGGACAACTTGTCCCTGGTCCTAGAAGCTTAGGTCCTCCTCTCCAGGCCTCCCTATTGCTTCCCCGACCCCTGGAGCACCACTTCACCACCGCCCTGAGCCTCCACCAGAAGATCGCCGGAGTCGCTCTAGGTCGCCATCGCCGGGGAAGACGACTGATGCCAGTGAAGGGACGCGTGCCTCCAGCCTTGTCGTGCCTCGTCGAGCCTCCAGGATCGTTCCATAGCTTGCCCCCAGTGCTCCGGAGTCTTCAGATTCAAGCCACGTGCCTTGGACAACCATAGTAGTCGAGCTCATCGGAGAAGGATCGCGTCGACGACGAGTTTGGTTCGAAGATGGGGGAAGTGTCCCATTCTCGCTTCTGGAAGTGGGGAAATGCTCCTCTCAACATGCCAAAGCCTCCTAGACCTTTGGATCACGCGTCGTAGCCCTCCAACAGCCCCTTTCTTCTCCGATGCCGTCACCGGAGTGCTCCAACGACGACGGGGATGGACAGTCCATTCCCGCCGTTAGATCTTCGATCCGGATCGGTGGATCATACTCTCTTCTTCCCTTCTTGCTTCCCATGGGGTCTGAATAGCCCTCTGGTAGCCACTCCGACGGTCGTCGACGGCGGAGCTCCATCGCTGGCGACCGTCGTTTCTTTTTCTTCTTTCAAAAATGGAAAATAATTTTCTTTTAATAAAACTTTTGTAACTATTTTTATCTTTCAGATAGGTCCTTTTTTCTTACAAATAGGTCCTTTTTCATTGCAAGTAGGTCCTTCCTCTTACAGTTAGGTCCCTGCACATTTTTCTTTAAATTGTTTGAATAAAGTTTTAACTGAAAATATTGCAATGTGCCCCTTGAGTATTCATAATAATGTTTTCCAAGTTTAAAAGTTTGATAAAAACCCCTAGAGCTTCTTTTCATGCATTTTAATCCACCATTTTTGCATAAAACACCCTAAACTTTCCTGAAACTCTACTGAATACATGTTTCCCTAGTTAATTTGCATTTTAGCCCCTGAACTTTTGTGAAATTGTTCTGAATGCATGTTTCTCTGGTTAAATTGTATTTTAGCCCCTAAACTTTACTGAAACTCTTTTGAAAGCAAGTTTCTCTGGTTAAATTGCATCGTAGTCCCTGAACTTTACAGATTTCACATTGAATGCATGTTTTCTAGGGTAAAATTACTGAATTGCCCTTGAAACTTTCTGATTTCAATATGGATTCTTTTTCTTGCATATTTTACCCAGAATTTCCACATAATTGCATTAAATGCAAGCTTTGACAGCAAAATTGCATTTTGACCCTAGGAATCTTCAATTTGGCCAAAATGCACAGTTTTGCACATTTGACCCTAGATTCCTTCAAAATTACATGAAATGTGTTTTTCTATGTATTTTTGATGATTTAGTTCCAAAAATTCAGTTTCATTCAGAATTTGGGTTTTTTGCACAAAGGCCCCTGGAATTTTCATTTTCACACTCTTGCATGCATTTTGTCGCACTTTTTCATGCATATTTTCTCGCATTTTCTTCCTTGCATTGTGCCCGCATTCCTAGCTCACTTCAAGCTTGGTTTTCTCGTTGTTTCCTGGATTTCAGTCGATTTTCGTATTTTTTGATTTGATTTGGCTTTCCATTGCCCGAGGGCGTACATTAAAAGGCTTAACAATGCCAACATTGTCCCGAATGAGGATTATTTTCCCCAATTTGATTTTCTCGGATTTATCCAAATTTCCACTGATTTGCGAGACGCCTTTCGAGAATTTCTTGATTTTCACGATTTTCCTCATCGGCCATGGGCATACAGTAAAGCGGCATTCTCATTGCCTACATTTGTCCCTCAGATTAACTTTTTACTTTTATTTCGTTTCTTCTCTTTGATTTGGCATGTTTTCTAGTTATCTTTAGCATGAGCATTCAGAATAGGCAAGCACACGCCCATTAGATCATTGGCAAGTAGGAAACCTAGAAAGACCGAGTTTCTCGGGCGCATGGGGGTGCCTAACTCCTTCCCCATGCATAACCAGAATCCTTCCCCTTTCTCTGGCCTGCATTCATTTGTGCAATATATCCATTAGGCACGGAGCACACAAGTTTTCTGCATCTTGTTTGCTTCTTGGTTTTCTTGTGTGTTTGGTTTTCCTCGTCTTTCCATTAAAAGACTAGGTGGCAACTCCTTTCTTATCTTCCTCTTGGTGTTTCCGAGTCTAATACTCTTCTCCGGATTCACCATCTTCACCGTGACCGTATCGGGACTCCTCGAGTGCTTCTACGCACCCGATAGAGGATAGCCGTGCAGGATTCCACCGGCATGGTCACAACGCCCCATGCAAAAACCACAACAAAACAACAAGAAAATAAAAATCTTGATTATTATAAAACGTGGTTTCCAAAATACCATTTTTCTTCTTTTTTTTTTGTAAATGTTTGGAATCTCTATCCAAAATCATGCTCTTTTAAAACCATCTATTTTTCTCAATTTCATGCATTTTAAACCTTTTATGCATTCTGAGAAATCCACATTCTCGACCAGATCTAGCCTAAAACCACAAGGCCTCGCAAGGCTCCAAAACAAAACTACACACAATGGCTGGTAACTGGTTTAAATCATAATTCTCATTTATTGCTAGAATCTAACTAAAACCTTAGGCCAAAACAACTAGTCTGATTCTATCTTAAACCACACACTTTACATTAACTTTTCTTATTTGTGTTACCTTGATTAGAAATAACTGGACACACAAGTAGTAGGTGAGGACAGTATTCCCCCTATCTCTATACACTTTGGTCGTTCGAAGCTGGGGATTTCGGATGACCGAACGATTTTGGTCACCCGAAGTAGGGATTTTCAAACGATTGTGCCTAGTTTTGATCGACCAATCTAGGTGTCCAAGCTTAGTTTGGTCTGCTGTTCTGGTTTGATCTGTCGAACCAAAACCCTAACCTATATGATGAAATGTATATATGAAAATTTAAAATATGAGTTTAAATGATTGATTGGCTTGTGTTAAACCCATGTAGAACACATGGAGGAATATGGAATTTAGTTAAATGAATTTGAATGTGGTTTTGGGCTTGAGGCCCATGTGAATGAAAAGAGAGTTACAAATGATAGTTTTATGTGATTTTTGGACATAAGACCCAATAATAGTTGAGAATGCATGGCTTTATGTGGTTTTTGAGTTTGGGACCCAAGTGAAGGGTCAGATTTGCATGGAAGTGATTTCCTACAAAGAAAAGAGAATGAGTATGGTTTTGAAAAGAAAACCCAAATGTTTTGAAAAGTGAATGATGGTGTATTTTGGAGCCACGAGGTTTGGTGTCAGCAATTTGGTATGGAACCAATTGTCATATACTACTGTAGCTGCCTGTATGGATCCACGAGGGTTTGGTGTCGGCAATTTGGTGTGGAACCAATTCTCATACACAACTGTGGTTATTGAGTTTGAGATGGTGTAGGCTGGGCCTAGGAATATGAAACCTGGGTGTCCAGGTCACCGATGGGACGTCAGGAAAAGACGTATCCCCATGCTTATAAAGATTGTTAAGACTTTGTAATGCCCCACATTTTCCACAATAATTTAAAACAAATTAAATTACGGGAAAATTAGAACCAAACAGAAAATATCTAACTACCAGGAACCAATGTGTGCGGCTAGGAGACTCCGATCTATATGCAATACGCTAAACCAACTGCATGTCTGCACCGGTAAACCAAAATCACAAGGAAAATGCATAAGTGACAGGAGTCACCTAGTACGCACTCCGAGAAAACCATGGAAAACAAAACTATAATTAATTTCTCCTTTAAATTCATTTCCCAAACTATTTTCTCAAAACCTCACAAACCAGGCCCACACCGGCCAAAATCACAATCGGGGCTTTACTAGCCCAAACCACAAGCAAAGGCCCTCAATGGCAAAAACCACACATAGTGAGTCGAGAAGCCCGGTGCCAGGCAACCAAACTCTGGCCACAAGCAGTCCACCGAAGAGCAACCAACGACATCTGCATTCCACGACGTACCACCCTGAGCAGGAGCTACGTCGTCCCGTGATTCTCCCACCTGGAGAACCCTCACAAAGCCAACCCCTCCTTGGGAAGGTTGTCCTGTCTCTCAGGTCGCTACCAGCTACAGGGCACTTGTCCCATCCGTACTGGCCATCACAGGGTATGCCTCCTCACGACGTCCTCCACACACGATGCATAGGAGCGAGTGTCATACCTCCACACCCGACGACACTTAAGCCTCAGTGCTCACGACGACAGTAGGAGTATCATACCTCCCTGTCATGCCATATGACACCTCAACCCGCGAACCACAACCCTAGCCTCGAGACGACAGTTAATGAGTCTCAATCCTTTAGAACCCGATGTCCCTCAGCCTTAGGTATCTCGACCCCCAACCTCGACTAGGGAGTCGTGCCCGACCATTGAAGAATGTCATCACATTCCTTAATCCCAACGACATGGTCCCACACTGTCTCGGCCCACACATAGAAAACCCAGAAAACCATTTTCCAAAACAGGCCAACTATCTCTTTGAAATCCACTTTCCAAAACCATTTTCATGTCTTTGAAAACTCTTCCAAAACCTCGGCAAAACGGCACATCAGGTGTCCTAGGAGACCTCCACTAACGGCCCACAATCCCATATTACTAAGACGAATACAAACCAATCCAGAAAACCACTGCATTAAAACATATTTTTCCAAAAATCCAGGAAAACCCCAAAAAAAATGCCCTAGCAAACTTGCACATGTGGAGTGCGTGTCTAGCCAGCACCGCGGGCACTTTCATCTGGACGCCAACAAAGCCTAGACCAAACGCCAAAACCGCTGTCAACCCGTGCAATCGGCCCGCGTCCCCAGTTTTCTGTCAAAATTCAGGCGACCTACAACAGGGCACCCAAAAATCGCCCAAGGTGGGAGCTCCAATCGGACCCCCCAAACAATCACCAAAAATCTCGAATAAAACATATGCGGTAGACGCTTTAGTCTACTCCAAAACCCAACAAAAAAAACTAAAATCCATTCACCATGCATCAAGAAACAAAATCGCAAAGACATAAGGGTCAAAATGACCCAAATCTCAACCATCGACATAAATACCCATAAAAATTACAATAAATTCCCAAAAATTCTAAAACATTAAATTGGGGAAACATACCTAAAACGAGCTCCGACGACCCCACACGACCACGACCACTCCACGACCTCAGGGATGTCGCTCTGGAGCTTCCCAGGCTGCCACGAGCCACCACAGCACCTCTGTTTCTCTCCCCTCTCTCTCTCTCTCTCTCTCTCTCTGTGTCAACACGCAAAATAGGGGAAACAGGGGAGGACAGTAGGAAGGAAAAGGGGTGGGGAAGGGAGAAGCATGAGGAAGAAGGGAAGGGAAGGTGGGGAAGGAGAGGTGCACATCCGAGGAGGAGGAGAAAAGGGAAGAAGAAGATGGTGACGAGTGACGGAGGAGTGCGATGCAGGCGGCTTATAAAGCCTGCGCACGTAGTAGCTAGGAGCGTGCTGACCTGCACGTCTCAGCCACTAGCACCTCGCACAAGCACATCGACCACTCTACCCAACTACCAGCCACAACAATTGGCCCACGAACGTGGGCCCCACATAGACCCACACCCGAGCCCATAAGCATAGTGCCACAATGCACAGTGCCAATCACGTACAGGGACACACAAACAGAAGCCGGCCTACGAGGCCTAAGCCCAAAAGCACAAATCCACACAACAAGCCTTGGAATAGTAACACCCGTCCAAGAATAAATTCATTAAAATGTAAATAATTACAAAATGAATTTTATAGGTGTTACATCCTAACCCCCTTAAAAGAAGATTTTGCCCTCGAAATCACTAGGCAAAAAGATAGGGGTACTGGGCTAGGATGGCTTTGTCACGTTCCCACGTGGCCTTCTTGGCTCTATGATGCCAGCACCGCACCAAAACCAGTGGAATCATCTTGTTTCACAGCACTTGCTCCTTGCGGTCAACAATCTGGACGACATCCTCCACAAAGGACAGATCTTCCTAGAGCCCTTCTGGTTGAACTGGGATCACATGAGATGTGTCAGTCAGGCACTTCCTCAGCATGGAGACATGGAATACGTGGTGCACAGACGACATCTTTGGTGGTAGATCCAACTGATATGCAACCTCATTGATCCTCTGGGTGATCTAGTACAGGCCAATATAGTGAGGACTCATCTTGCCACGCTTCCCGAACCGCATGACACCCTTGGTCGGTGACACCTTCAGAAACACATAGTCTCCCACTAGAAATTCCAGCGGTCTCGGCCTCTTGTCGGCATAGCTCTTCTACCGACTCTATACAACCAACAACCTGCTACGGAACAAATCCACTATGTCCGTATACAGCTACACAAGCTCAGGACCAATCAACTGATGCTCGCCCACCTCACTCCAGCAAACTGGTGATCTACATGGCCTACCATACAAAGCTTCGTACGGCGCCATCCGGATGCTCGAGTGATTACTATTATTATAGGCGAACTCAATCAATGGCAGATGGTCCTCCCAGCTCCCTTGAAAGTCTAAGGCACATGCTCTAAGCATATCCTCCAACGTTTGGATAGTCCTCTCTGTCTGACCATCCGACTGAGGATGAAATGTTGTACTATAGTTGTGCATGGTGCCAATGGCCTCCCACAGAGTTCTCCAGAACCTTGAGGTGAACATCGTGTCTCTGTTCGACACGATGGACACCAGAACACCATGTAGCCTAACCACCTCAGAGACATACAACTCTGTCAAGCGGTGCATCGGAAGCTTCACTCGAATGGCCAGGAAGTGAGCAGACTTGGTTAGCCGATCCACAATCACCCACACGGTGTCGTTCTTCCTTTGAGTCCATGGCAAACCAGTCACGAAGTCCATGGAGATATGCTCCCACTTCCACACAGGAATATCCAACGACTGCAAGGTCCCTCCAGGTCTCTAGTGCTCTACCTTGACCAGTTGGCAGGTAGTACACTTCGCCACATGGTCAGCAACATCTCTCTTCATGCTAAGCCACAAAAAATTCCACTTCAAGTCTAGGTACATCTTCGTACTCCCAAAGTGAATGGTGTACCTAGACCGATGCACTTCATCTAGCAACCTCTGCTTGGCCTCCTTAGGCTAGGGCACATACAGACTCATATCATACCTCAATTCTCCATATGCCCCAACAAAGAAATGAGGCTCTCCACCAGCCTCTAGCTTCTCAGACACAGCTTGAACAAACAGATCTAACTGCTGACAGGCGACAATAAACTTTAACAACTTAGGGTGAACAGACAGGTTGGCTACCCAAGCACCAACCGTTCCTTGAGCTTGCCATTTCAGCATGCAGCTCACAAGATCCTCCAACATGGTCCATTCCTTGATCATTAAGCTCGTCATCACGTGTGTATGCGGACTAAGGGCATCGGCGACCACGCTGGCCTTGCTGGGATGGTAGGACAGGTTGAAATCATAGTCCTTCAGAAACTCCACCAAATGGCATGGCCTCAGGTTGAGGTCACTCTACGTGAAGATATACTTCAAGCTCTGATGATCGGTGAAAACCTCAAACTACTCCTCATAGAGATATTATCGCCAGAACTTGAGAGCAAATACTACGGCAGCCATCTCCAAATCATGGGTTGGGTAGTTCTTCTCATTATCCTTCAGCTAGCGCGAAGCATACACGATAGCATTGCCATGCTGCATCAAAAGACACCCTAACCCAACACCACTAGCATCACCATACACAGTGAAGCTTCCACTTCCAGAAGGTAGAGTCAACATAGGGACAGAAACCAAACGAGACTTCAACTCTTGGAAACTTGCCACACAATTCTGGTCCCAGCAAATAGGAACTCCCTTCCTGGACAACTCTGTCAAAGGCACGACTATGGAGGAGAAATCCCTGATAAACCTCCTATAATAGCCTACCAGACCCAAGACACTCCTGATCTCCGACATAGTCCTAGGTCGCTCTCAACAGCTCACTGCCTCGACCTTGGCAGGATCCACTCTAATGCCTTCTCCAGAGATCAAATGGCCAAGGAACATGACTTTGCTCAGCTAGAACTCACACTTGGAGAATTTGGTGTACAGCTGATGACACCTCAAAGTATCCAAAACTGCCCTCATGTGCAAGGTGTGAGTCTCAACATCAGGAGAATAGACTAGCACGTCATCAACAAAAACCACAACGAACAAGTCCAGAAAAGGGCTAAAAATCCTGTTCATCAGATCCATAAACGCAGCCAGTGCATTAGTTAAGCCGAAAGGCATGACCGTGAACTCGTAATGCCCGTACTGCATCTGGAAAGCAGTCTTTTGAATGTCTGTGTCTTGTATCCTCAACTGGTGATACCCTGACCTCAGATCAATCTTCGAGAACATGGATGCAGACTGCAACTGGTCGAACAGGTCATCAATGTGGGGCAAAGGATACTTGTTCTTCACCGTGATCTAGTTCAGCATCCAATAGTCTATACACAGTTGGAGCGAACCATCCTTCTTGTGAACGAACAAGATACGCGCTCCCCACGAGACACACTCAGCCTGAAAAACCCTATGTCCAGTAACTCCTGCAACTGAGTCTTGAGCTCTCGCAATTTCGCTGGTGCCATGCGATAGGGAGGCTTCGATACAGCACTATAACTGGGGATCAGATCGATTGAGAACTCTACTTCCCTGTGAGGTGGCATTCTAGGCAAATCGTTAGAGAAAATGTCAAGATATTCACACACCACCGAGATGTTGTGAACACCCATCTCAAGAGAAGTGGAGGTAACTATACTAGCTAGATACCCCACGCAACCCCTAACCAATGACTTATAAGCCTTCATAGCTGAGATGACAAGCTTAGGCTCACCCTGACAGCCACCTTGCACAAAGAAAGACCCATCTACAGGAGATCCAAAATAAACTCTCCTCCGAGCACAGTCGATCAAAGCGGACTACTGCACCAACCAATCCATGCCAAGTATCACATCGTACTCCTGCATGTCCATCACGATCAGGCTAGCGTCGAACTCTTTGTCGTTCAGCGTCAAGTCGACAGACTGCAGATACCTCCATGCCAAACTGTGCTCCCTCAGCGGCATCACCATTTTGAGATGGAAGGCTAATCTAGCTGGTCTCTCTCCCAACTCTTCCGCGAAAAGCTCAGAGACAAAAGAGAAAGAACTCCCTGAGTCAAACAACACTTTGGCCATCCGGCCAGCCATAATAAAAGAACCTGATGGCCAAACAAACAACACCACACATCCAAACGATCAGGAAGATGTCCAGATTACAAAGGGATTACAACAAATCTCAGAGGGTTACAAAATCAACTACTCATCCTTACCCTGAACTACATCTCCCGAAGACTCAGTGCCTCGAGCTGTAATGGTGAGCACCCGTCCCCTAGTCGGTTGCAGACAGCATCTCTGAACGTGTCCCGCCTTCCTACAATTATAGCACACCACCGAGGATGAGGACAATATGAAGCGATGTGGCCTACCTGACAAAAATTGAAGCACTGGTTTCCACCAGGAGTACTGGACCCTGTCTAACTGAGGCCAGCTCCGCTACCCCCATCAAAGCTCCGTCGACTTTTAGAGGAAACACTAGACCTTGCCTTCTGCTTCTTCTCAAGGCTGCCTGAACTACTGGCACTTGGAGGACCGAGGAAAGAGAATCGGGAGGTAAAAGAAGACTTACCCTTCCCTTTGGGACAACTCTTCAGAAACTTCTAATGCTCCGTCTTGAAGCAATAAGCCATCCCCACCATGTCCTCCACAATCTGGCACCGACAACGCAACACCTTCACCCGTAGCCCTGGGTTAAAGTCCAAAAACCACTGCGCTCGCTCCTCCTCAGACTAATAGGCAAGAGCAAAACGTTCTTCCAACTGAGCGAATTCAATCTCATACTCAAGCATCGACATCGTGCTCTACTCTAGACTCCATAAATCTCGGCAAAGCTACTCCTTCAGATAAGCGGGAAAATACTTGTCATAGAAGGCCGCCTTGAAATCCTTCCACTGGATGCTAACAGTGACTGAGTTCGGGAACTGCAATCGCCTCACAGACTTCCACCACCTATCTACTCATCATCCAGTAGATAAGTCGCCAACCGCACCCAATTCTCCTCTGGGCACACCATGCTCTCCAGCATCATCACCAGCTTCTCCAACCAGACCTCGCTCTCCTTAACACTGACCTTGCCCTTGGATGATGGTGGATGAAGCTTCATGAATTGGTTCAACATGAGTCACTCGACGGCTCACTGACACTACTCTTGTTGAACGCGTGAGAGATCTTGTGTGCCAAACTCCTTAGTTCTGCACAAACTGCCTTCCATCCGCCTATGTCCTCTCGATGCTCGGTCTCCTCGACAGGGGCCTTGCCCTTACGACCACGAGGAGGCATCCTGCCGAAGGAATGCAAAGTAACTGTACCATAGACAAAACAACAACCAGAAAACCACGAAGAGATCAGATGCAGACTCTACCATGCATGCAAACCTATGGAGTCTCTAGACTAGACACCCTAGGTGTAGTGCAACCTAGTGAACCTAAGGCTCTGATACTAAACTTTAACGCCCTACATTTTCCATAATAATTTAAAACAAATTAAATTATGGGAAAATTAGAACCAAACAGAAAATATCTAACTACCAGCAACCTGTGTGTGCAGCTAGGAGACTCTGATCTATATGCACTACGCTAAACCAACCACATGTCTGCACCTGTAAACCAAAACCATAAGGAAAACGCATGAGTGACAGGAATCACCCAGTACACACCCTGAGAAACTGCAGAAAACAAAACTATAATTAATTTCTCCATTAAATTCATTTCTCAAACCAGGACCACATTGGCCAAAACCACAACCGAGGCTCTACTAGACCAAACCACAAGCAAATGCCCTTAATGGCCAAAACCACACATAATGAGTCAAGAAGCCCGGCGCCAAGCAACCAAACTCTGGCCACAAGCAGTCCACCAAAGAGCAACCAACGACTTCTACACTGCCACGACGTGCCACCCTATGTAGGAGCCGTGTCGTCCCGTGATTCTACCACCTAGAGAACCCTCACAAAGCCAACCCCTACTTGGGAAGGCTGTCCTGTCTCTTAGGATGCTACGAGCTACGGGGCACGTGTCCCTCCCGTACTGGCCACCATACGGTATGCCTCCTCACGGTGTCCTCCACACACGGTGCTCAGGAGGGAGTGTCATACCTCCACACCCGACGACACCTAAGCCTCAATGCTCATGGCGACAATAGGAATATCATACCTCCCTATCATGCCATAAGACAACTCAACCCGCGGACCACAACCCTAGCTTCGAGACGACAGTCACGGAGTCTTATACCTCCAGAACCCGATGTCCCTCAGCCTCCAGTATCTCAGCCCCCAACCTTGACTAGGGAGTCGTGCCTGACCATCCGAGATTTTCATCACATTCCCTAGTCTCGACGACACGGTCCCACATTGTCTTGGCCCACACACTGAAAACTCGAAAAACTATCTCTTTGAAATCCACTTTCCAAAACCATTTTCATGTCTTTGAGAACTCTTCCAAAACCTCAGCAAAAAGGCACATCAAGTATCCCAAGAGACCACCACTGACGGCCCATAATCTCATCTTACTGGGACAAATACAAACCAATCCAGAAAACCATTACATTAAAACATATTTTTCGAAAAAACCCAGTAAACCCCAAAAAAATTGCCCTGGCAAACCCACGCATGTGGAGCGCGTGTCTAGCCGATGCCCTTGGCACTTTTGTCTCAACGCCAATAGAGCCTGGACAAAGGGCTAGAATCACTGCTGAACCCATGTATGTGGCCCAAGCAATTGGCACGCGCCCCCAGTTTTCTATCAGAATTCAAGCGACCTGTAGCAGGGCACCCAAAAATTGCCTGAGGTGGGAGCTCTAATTGGTCCCTCCAAAGAATCACTGAAAATCTCAAACAAAACATATATGGTAGATCATTGAGTCTACTCCAAAACCCAACAAACAAAACTGAAATCCATTTACTATGCATCAAGATACAAAATCGCAAAGGCATAAGGGTCAAAATTACCTAAATCTCAACCACTGACATAAATACCCATAAAAATCACAATAAATTCCCGAACATTCTAAAACATTAAATTTAGCCTAAGTTACATGCATCCTAGGCATTTCTACCATTTTACATGATTTTTACACATTAAATTGGGGATACATACCTGAAACGAGCTCTGACGACTCTCCAGCCAACTCCGGTGAACACCGGCGACCCCGCACGACCACGACCACTCCACGACCTCAGGGACGTCGCTCTGGAGCTTCCCAGGCCACCACAAGCCACCACAGTACCTCCACATCTCTCCTTCTCTCTCTCTCTCTCTCTCCATCGACACGCGAAACACAGGAAACAAGGGAAGACGAGTGGAAGGAAAAGGGGTGGGGATGGGAGAAGAGTGAGGAGGAAGTGAAGGGAAAGTGGGGAAGGAGAGGTGCGCGTCTTAGGAGGAGGAGAAAAAGGAAGAAGAAGAAGAAGACGGCGACGAGCGATGGAGGAGTGCGGTGCGGGCGGCTTATAAATCCTACGCGCGTAGTAGCTGGGAGTGTGCTCACCTGCACGTCTCAGCCACTAGCACCACGCACGAGCACACCGACCACTCCGCCCAACCACCAGCCACAACAAACGGCCCACGAACATGGGCCCCACGTGGACCCACACCCGGGCCCACAAGCATGGTGCTACAACCCATAGTGCCAACCACTTACAGGGACACGCAAACAAAAGTCGGCCCAAGCCCAAAAGCACAAATCCACATAACAGGCCTTGGAATAGTAACACCCGTCCAAGAATAAATTCATTAAAATATAAATAATTACAAAATAAATTTTACGGGTGTTACAGGTTTACGGGTCGGGCCGGTGTCTTCTCGCATGGAGAATTTCATTGCAACAATGCAGGAAGGGAAATGGTGTCCTCACCTACTACATGTGTGCCTGATTACCTCTGATTAAGGTAACACTAATAAGAAAAGTAAATGCAAAAGTGTGTGGTTTAAGCTAGAATCAAACTTGTTGTTTTGGCCTAAAGTTTTAGCCAAATTCCAGCAATAAATGAGAATTGTGATTTAAACCAGTTACCAGCCATTGTGTGTGGTTTTGTTTTGGAGCCTTGCGAGGCCTTATGGTTTTAGGCTAGATCTGGTCGAGAATGTGGATTTCTCGGAATGCATAAAAGGTTTAAAATGCATGAAATTGAGAAAAAAAGATGGTTTTAAAAGAGCATAGTTTTAGATAGAGATTCGAAACATTTACAAAAAAAAAGAAGAAAAATGGTGTTTTGAAATGGATTTTGGAAATCACGTTTTATAATAATCGAGATTGTCATTTTCTTGTTGTTTTGTTGTGGTTTTTGCGTGGGGCGCGTATTAGGTGACTTAGATGTCATTCACGTATGCTTTGTTTGATTTTCAGGTATAGGTTGAGGTGCAGTCCAGTCCCAATGCCTGAGTTTGGAGCCACTAGCCACATATTGATCTGGGCTTGTCAACCTTAGGTAGTTACAGTTATTTTATTGTTGCTGTAATTATTGTTATTGCTTATGATACTGTTGTTTTGGCAACATGCCCAAGTTCGGGGCGTTACAGATTGAATACTAATGATGGCTTTGTTATGACAACATGGTGATCTCTACATATTAATAGAGAACAAGAGATATGATATTGATTTAGGTAGCATTTGGAAATGCTTTTTTGCATCAAATTATTGCGTTAAGTGCTTATCATCTAATAAACGTGTAATGACCTAGAGTTGAAAGTAGTGTTTTGGCCAGAAGTTTTAAAGGAGTTTGGGTAATTAGATGCTAAGTTCCCTATGTTCATTGTGAAACGTAGCTCTAGCAGTGTTTTACACCTGGATTGTGTATTTCTGGCTTTCTTGGTTTTTTGTGGTTGAGTGGTTGTACCAACCCTCATGGAAGTCATGAAGGTTTGCTCTAGGCTTTAAAGGTTCTTTGTCGCGCTCAGGTGGTTGATCTTTGTTTGCACGAGCCACGTGGATGAGTGGTCACGTGGTTTAGTTTTGTGCTCGTGCCTCCCTTCTCTCTCTTTTTTTTCACTACGCCCCACTTCTCTTTCCCCTTCCTCCCCTTCCTCTTACTTCTTCTTCTTCTCCTTCTTTAGCACGATAGAGGGAGTGAGAGAGAGAGAGGAGATAGGAGAGAGATGAAACGAGGGTAAGAGAGAGAGAGAAAGAGAGAAGGTCGGAGTGGGAGGAGGAAGAGCTCATTGTCGCCACTGCACTACCGCCGCGGTCCCTAAGAGGAGAAGACCCAAAGTTGTGGCCATGGAGGATGTTGCGCCATCGCCACTCATCGTTGTCGCATCTTCAATGACAGGTACATGGTTCGTAGGCCCTCTTTTATTTCTAAAATTGGATTCCTAGGTGCATGGTAGTGTATGGAATATTTATGGTTGTATTTGTGGTTTAGGGTGAAGTTCCCCTACGTGATTTTATGGTGATTTCTTGTGATCTGCTCAACAGATCCTTGTGTTTCTTGTCCTAAATGGAAGATCGTCTTGAGATTTCTATTTTGGAATTTTGCATGTTTGGTTTGGTGTGGTGTTTGCAGGGATTGAGTTTTTGAGTCTTGTTTTGGGTGCCTTACAGTTGCCTGATTCAGCATACTAATTTTGGTTTGGTATGCCAATTCCTATTATTAGTCTACGCTGAGCCTCTGATATGGTATACCGAATGAGTTCTCAAGTTTGGGTTTAGGTCCCTGATCTGGTTGACCATTGGATTTTGGTCTACCGAACCATACCCTAAATCTATTCTTGAGTATTTTTAGGTTGCGTTTTGGTAATTAAATATTGTTAATTAGTAGATTAGCCTTGCAACAATCCCAAGTCATTAGCTCTCAACTTAGCTACATTTCTTTATCAATTATATTAGCTATGAAACTAAATCCAATAATAAACAATATAAATAAATGCAATATTAATTGAAACAAAGTAAACTACTCACTTATCCAAAACCCTTCATGTGTGGTTAGATGACTCTATCTCTATGTGCACTAGCAAGGTTCTACTCCTATCCACCACCTGCAAAAAGCATCAAAACAAACACACATGAATTACCATTGAAAGGTCACCCAACACACACAACTCTAGCATCTCTCCTAGATGCTAGAGCACTACAATAGGCAATTTGCCATTGCCCTGCAAACAACAAATCTCTTTAAAATCCAAAACTTTTGAAACCATTTCTTTTCTTTCTATCCAAAATCATATGCATGCCTTTCAAAACCTTTATGCACACTTGAAATGGCCACTCTTGCCAAATCAAGTCTAAAATCACTCACATTCACTGAAGTCATATCAAACACAGAGCCTTTGCTCCAAAATATCGTACAATTCATATATGAAAAAACTACATAAATTTGTATTTCAAGTATACCACAATACCACTCACAGGTGCAAAAAGATAGCAAACTCAACAAGTACTGGCCACAAGCAGTCATTGGGGACAAGAACCTCGAACCCATTGTGTTGCCACAGACAATCATAGCCTATCGATCTCGACAACCTTACCTCCTCTACAGGACCCTCAACAATGTGTCGTGCTACCCAGCACCAAGCAACCGACACTAGCCACAATTAACTACTGAAGACTCCTACTTCTCTTAGCTACACTACTGTGGTGAATCACCCTGTGTAGAAGTCCAACCATCTTGGCCCATAAACCTCACAATCTCATATATCACACACAAGGGGTGCATCCTCTGACGCTCCGTGGTATCAGAGCACCTAGGGACTCCAACCCAAGACCCAACTAGCACTGAGACTAAGGGTAATCCGAGTCCTCCACGCCCAGGTCTTGTAGTACCACCAAAGTCACAGTCTCAGTACCCGAACTATATGGTGTATCACGTAATAGCCCAAAATTTCATATCCCTTAGTCCGTTATCATGATACATTAGGTCCAAAGAGTACCCTAGGTCTTCGGCACCTAGAACAAGTGAAGTGTCATATCTTCAAGTTCAGTTGGGACCTCAACCTGTGGACCTCAGTCTCGGTCTCGTGAACAACAATCCAAGAGTATCATACCTCCAAGATTTGATGAATACTTACCTCAGCCTCTTGGTCTCGTCACAAACAAAAAACACAAGAAAACACTTTTCAAAACCTTTGCAAAGCATATGTAATTCTTTTTCCAAAACTCATTTTGGAAAATCATTTCAAAACCATTTCAAATCATTTCTCAAAACGCCACAAAACATCGTACCAAATACCACACAAAAAAAACTACAATGAAAACCACAAACTCTAAACTATTTCCTTTCCCTAAATCATTTGGAAAACCACATTTCAAAAACATCCATATCTTTCCAAAAGTTTTGAAAATCATTTGAAATCCCCAAGCCCAAAGAAAACAACAATCTAACATCTTCTAGGTATAAAGCTCACCCTAAAGAACCACACATAAACCAAATAATGATCTCGATGTCCCTAGTGACTTACAAGACTAGACACGGATACAAACTATTGCTAAATAGTGCCACTGAATACCTTATTCAGTGCACCACACCAAAAACTAGGTCAATGTCAAATCTTAGTGCCAAACATTAATTCTAAAGTCCATCTAAACCATTAAGGAGAAAGGCCTAGCATTTCTATGTTGTATAATCTTTTATGCTAAATTATAACTTAGTGGGATCTTACTAATATATTTTAGGCAAATTCTTAACCTATTTCTAATGTTTCACCTGATTATTGATGTACCATAATTACCTACAATGTTAATATAACACTAGTTATATAAAAAACTATCAAAAATAAGAGTCTAAGGGCTTAAATGTGATTTGCATAAATCCTTCGGACTTAAAAGTAATGAAACTAAAAGTTGAGGGGCTAAAAATTAAATTCAGCAAAGGTCAAGGACCAAACAACAATTTTACAGAACCCAGGGACTAAAAGTAATTAAATATAAAATTCAATGACTAAAATGTAAATTTTGACCAGGTTGTGAAAACGGCCCAAACCCTGCTATTCAAATAGCCAAATTGGGATCGACGATCGGACCCCCAAAACCGACACCAAAATTTTCACATAAAACATAAGATGTAGACCATCGAGTCTACTCCAAATCCCAACAAACAAAACCAAAAACCATTCACCATGCATCAAGATATAAAATCGCAAAGGTATAAGGGTCAAAATGACCCAAAACACAACCACCAGCATAAATGCCCATAAATCCACCATAAATTCACAATAAATTGTAGGAATGTAAATATACCTAGATTTCATGCAATCCGATCAATTTCTACCAAATTCATGCTTTTCTATTAAAGGGGTTGGAGTTGCGTACCTGCAATGCACGTTCCAGGGACCCAACTCCGATCATCGGCCAAGTCCAGCGACACCACGCATCCACGGCCAACTCCGATCATCGGCCAAGTCCTTCGTCTCCGCGCACCACCGTACACAGCCGCACGCCTCGTCATCCCTTCAGCATGCCAAACAGAGAGGAAGATGCAGGGAGGACAAACAGGGGAGGGAGAGTGAGAGGGAGACGGGAAGGAGGGGAGTGAGTGGAGGGAGAGGGAGCGAGTGAAGGGAGAGGAAGAGGAAGGGAGGTGGTGTGCTCAAGACGAAGGGAGAATGCGTGGAGAAGGAGAGGAGGAGAGGTGCGAAGGATGAGTCGTCAGCTATGCATACAAATATGTGCCCAAAGTGCTAGTTGCATGCATGCATGCACAGTGCAACCACCGATCTCCCACACGAGCTAACAACAGCACCAACCGGCCCATAACACGGGCCCCACACAGACCCATACTTGGGCCCATAAGCATAGTGTCACAATGCATAGTGCCAAACCATGCATAGGGACATGCAAACAAAAGTCGAACCACGAGCCCCAAGCTCAAAAACACAAAAACACACAAACAGGCCTCCGACTGTAACACCTATCCAGGAATAACTTCATTAAAGTGTAAATAATTACAAAATGAATTTTACGAGTGTTACATCCTAACCCCCTTAAAAGAAGATTTTTCCTTTGAAATCACTAGGAGAAAATAAATGGATACTGGGCTAGGATGGCTTCCTCACATTCCTACGTGGCCTCCTTGGCTCCATGATGTCGCCATCGCACCAAACCTAGCAAAATCACCTTGTTCCGCAGCACCTGCTCCTTACGGTCAACAATCTGGACAACATTCTCCACAAAGGATAGATCTTCCTAGAGCCCTTCTGGATGAATTGGGATCTCATGAGATGCGTCAACCAGGCACTTCCTCAACATGGAGACATGGAACACGTCGTGCACGGACGACATCTCTGGTGGTAGATCCAATCGATAAGCTACCTCGTAGATCCTTTGGGTAATCTGGTACGGGCCAATATTGCGAGGACTCAGCTTGCCACGCTTCCCAAACCTCATGACATCTTTGGTCGATGATACCTTCAGAAACACATAGTCTCCCACCAAAAATTCCAGCAATCTCCGTCTCCTATCAGCATAACTCTTTTGCCGACTCTATGCAACGAACAGCCTACTACGGATCAAATCAACCTTGTCCGCATACAACTGCACAAGCTCAGGACCAATTGACTGATGCTCGCCCACCTTGCTCCAACAAATCGGTGATCTATATGGCCTACCATACAAAGCTTCATACGGCGCCATCTCGATGCTCGAGTGATAACTATTGTTGTAGGCGAATTCAATGAACGGCAGATGGTCCTCCCAACTCCCTTGAAAGTCTAAGGCACATGCTCTGAGCATATCCTCCAGCGTCTGGATAGTCCTCTCTGTCTGACCATCCGATTGAGGATGAAATGCTGTGGTATAGTTAAGCACGGTGCCAAAGGCCTCCTGCAAAGTTCTCCAGAACCTTGAGGTGAACCATGTGTCTCTTTCTGACACAATGGACAACAGAACACCATGCAGCCTCACCACCTCGGATATATACAACACCTCCAAGCGTTGCATTGGAAGCTTCACCCAAATGGCCAGAAAGTGAGAAGACTTGGTCAGCTGATCCACGATCACCCACATGGTGTCGTTCTTCCTCTGAGTCTGTGGCAAACCAGTCAAGAAGTCCATCGAGATATGCTCCCACTTCCACACAGGAATATCCAATGGCTGCAAGGTCCCTCCAAGTCTCTAGTTCTCTACCTTGACCAGCTGGCAGGTTGCATACCTCGCCAAATGGTCAGCAACATCCCTTTTAATGTCAGGCCACCAAAAGTTCTGCTTCAAGTCTCGGTACATCTTCGTACTCCCAGGGTGAATAGTGTACCTAGACTGATGCGCCTCATCCAACAATCTCTACCTAGCCTCCATATGCTGGGGCACATACGAATGCATATCATACCTCAACTCTCCATATGCCTTAACAGAGAAATGAGGCTCTCCATCAGCCTCCAGCTTCTCAAACACAGCCTGAATAAATGAATCCAGCTACTGACAGGCGACAATAAACTCTAACAGCTTAGGGTGAACAGACAGGTTGGCCACCCAAGCACCAACTATTCCCCGAGCTTGACTTGCAGCTCACCAGATCCACCAACATGGTCCACTCCTTGACCATTAGGCTCGCCACCACGTGCGTACGCCAACTCAGGCATCGGCGACCACGTTGGCCTTGCTAGGGTGGTAGGACAGGCTAAAATCATTGTCCTTCAGACACTCCACCCAACGACGCTACCTCATGTTGAGGTCTCTCTGCGTGAAGATATACTTCAAGCTCTGATGATCAGTAAAGACCTCAAACTGCTCCCCATAGAGATAGTGTCGCTAGAGCTTGAGAGCGAACACTACAGCAACCATCTCCAAATCGTGGGTCGGGTAGTTCTTCTCATGATCCTTCAACTGGCACGAAGCATACGTGATAACATTGTCAGGTTGCATCAGAACACACCCCAATCCAACACCACTGGTGTCACAATACACAGTGAAGTCGCCACTTCTAGAAGGCAGAGTCAACATAGTGGCAGAAACCAGACGAGACTTCAACTCTAAGAAACTTGCCTCACAATTCTGGTCCCAACAAAACAGAACCCCTTCCTAATCAACTCCGTCAGAGGCACAGCTATGGAAGAGAAATCCCTAATAAACCTCTTATAACTCCTGATCTCCATCACAGTCCTGGGTCGCTCCCAGCTACCCACCGTCTCGACCATGGCAGGATCCACTCTGATGCCTTCTCCAGAAATCAAATGGCCAAGGAACATGACTTCGCTTAGCTAGAACTGACACTTGGAGAATTTGGCGTACAACTGATGACGCCTCAAAGTATAAAAAATCGCCCTCACGTGCAAGGCGTGAATCTCAACATTAGGGGAATAGAACAGCACGTCATCAACAAAAATCACAACGAACTGATACAGAAAAGGGCAGAAAATCCTATTCATCAGATCCATAAACGCAATCAGTGCATTGGTCAAACTAAAAGTGATGAGGCCCGATGGATTACTCGAGAAAGAACTGAGAGAAAGAGAATA
Source organism: Posidonia australis (assembly GCA_024699735.1). NCBI lineage: Eukaryota > Viridiplantae > Streptophyta > Magnoliopsida > Alismatales > Posidoniaceae > Posidonia > Posidonia australis. Next base: position 26,683 of record JAMKQA010024306.1, read on the forward strand.
AACCCTTGAAGTTCTAGCATCCTCGGAGCTTGCCGGCTCAGACAAGGTAAGGTCGGCTATTCTAGGGTGTGTGTGTGCTGCCTCCTGTGGGTTGACGACAATGTCTCTATTGTCAATCAAATCCTGGACAGCATTCCGGAAAGTAAAACACTTGTTTGTCGAATGTCCATGGGCACGATGGAATTGACAGAACAAATTCGTCGTATGCCACCTAAGAAGCGGGTCTGGTGGTGGATAAACCTCCAGTATCTGCAGGAACGGCGCAACTCTAGGAAAGATGTCACTCAACGACTTTCCAAGTGGGGTGAAGTTGCTTTCCCTACGGCGAGGTCACTTTTGTCGTTGTTGCTGCCCTTCCAGAACTGACACAACATAATGTGTCGACTCAACAGTGGTGTATGGGTGTGTAATGCATGTAGAACTTGATGTTGGTGGGGGTATAGACATGGATGTGGGTGCTGCAACTTACGTGCCAACAACAAAAGTCCCACTGTCGATCAAAGTCTGAACGACATCCCACAGTGTGTGGCAATTATCAGTCGGGTGCCCTGGGGCTAGGTGATAATCGCAGTACACATTCGCGTCGTACCACCGAAGAAGTGGTGTTGGTGGGGGATGCGAACCTGGGAGTCTCAGAAGCGACACAACCCGAGGAAAAATAGTGCTCAATGACTCACCCAGTGGAGTGTAGTCACTTTCAACACAATGGCCTCGTTTTTCCTTAGCCTATTGTCCTAGCCGAGCTAATGCGACGAGATGCACTGGCTTGATAGTGGAAAGTGTGTGCTTAGTGTGCAGTGATGACCTACGTGTTGGGACCTGATCTTGATGCTGAGGTGAGCTATGGGTATGTTGTGCTGTGTATGGGGTTGAGCACAAGAGCAACAACTGTGGCACCAGTATGTCTCCAGGCGATGGACTCAAGAAATGATGTATTCTCGCACAACTAATGGGTTGGTCCTTAAGTGACTATGATGCATGCTGTGACAAGTGTATTTGTGGTGTAGGAGGTAGAGAAAACACCTTCATTGCCGGAGCAGTGTGAAACTGGGGCAATGATATGGCCGATGGTGCAATGGGGTGAGCCTACAATGCTATAGTGGTCTTCATTGGAATCTTAGGGGTCAGAAAAGGACATTTAACAGGATCAAGAGGATTGTGCTTAGGGCTCTGGGCCAAAGTTGTCGAGCTCTAAGCTTGCATGGCCGGAGACCCATCAAAGGATAAGTCAGAAAGCGAGAGCAGAACAGGAGTGGTCCCTAGAACAGATGCAACCGTAGCTGGTTGAACTCCTAAAATAGGAGGGCCCGAGAAGTGGGATGCAGCTGGCAGAACTTCTAGAACCCGTGTGGTAGTCACCGCAATCGACTCAGTGACAGGCCCTAGATCGGTATGTGTCTGTCGTTGTCCCAGGAAAGGAGGTAGAGATCTTCCATGATTCCCAAATCGGGACGCATGGAGGGAAGAAGAAGCACCCAAAGTGAGAGAAGGAGGATCTGAATGTAGGACCCCCTTCAAAACAATAACCATAGGCTTGCGGGTCTGCGGGGCCATAGCTAGTCGCAAGTGAAATGACTAGAGCTACGACAAAAGACAAACACACGAGCTCTAAGACGAGCTACTGTCAAAAGTAACCAATAGCATGGGGAAAGACAAGAGGAAACAACCACAGGAGGCTGCCCGCAACGAAGACACCCAAGCTCCTATCTAAGGACTTTGCAACAAGCTACCTGAGAAAAACAAGCAAGAAAAATAGGCATTAGAACCTGAACAACGACAGAAAGACAAATGCGAGTTATTAAAGTGGTATGCAATGACACGTAATGTGGATGAATGTCCTAAACTGCACTCTCTCACCATGCATGTCCCACATGGGGTTGACCACATGGGACGCACTCATGAGTTTAGGTGTTGACTTTGGTCAGAAAAGTAAGGTATCCGTTCTAAATCCTGGCCAAAACACAGGCAGTGAACAAGTGGTGCATTGGTGGCCTCGACTCCTACAGTAGAAAGAGTTGTACCCTCTACTAATACCGACACGACCCCAACAAGGAGGACAAACTAGCAACACGCCCTACGCCAAAGCTATAAAACGGGCTACCAGAATTGTCCTTCACAAACTGTAGGTGGACTCAGAGGAGAAGATGCATGCTTTCTAAAATGATCATTCATGCAATATGCTTTTGTGTCTTTTACTTGCATTTTATTAAACCATGGGGATTGTGAGCATTTGTCTCTAGTTATGCCTTATTATTTGTTTATCTAAATTTGTGTGTTTTATTTTAATCAGAAAGGGAAGCAAAAATGTCTCAACTCTCTTAATCATGGCAAATACAAAAAAAGGGAAGAAAACACACAATCATGGCATCCAAACACACAACCAACAAGCAAAAGGCATGACCATGGCATGTGCCAGTGTAGTGCTCACAGGTAAGTGAAGAAAAGCAAGCATCATAACAAAAGGCATGAATGTGCATGTGTGGTGGCATAGCAATAGTGTAAAAAGGCACGTATAGTCAAATATGTACAAACAAATAGAATAAGTAAACAAACACGAAGTATAGATCAATGCTAAGCAAGCAAGGAAACCAAAACGAAAGCCAGAATCTGGTTATCCCCAGTAGAGTTGCCAATTCCTGTGACCATGCCGATGGAACCCTGCACGACTCCAAGGTGCGTGGAAACACACGAGGAGTCCCGATATGGTCACGACGAAGATGGTGAATCCAAAGAAGGAAACTGGACTCGAAAACACCAAAGAAAAATAAGAAAAGGATAAGGAAAAAAAGTCGCAACCTAGTCTTTTAATGGAAAGACGAGGAAAACCAAAATGCATATGAATGCAAGAAGAATGATGCAAATGAATGCGTGTGTGCTCCGTGCCTAATGGATGCAACACTTGGCCATTATGGGCCAGAGAAAGGGTAAGGATTCTTGTTACGCATGGGGAACGTGTTAGGCACCCTCATACGCCCGAAGAATTCGATCTTTCTAGGTTTCCTGCTTGCTAATGATCTAGTGTGTGTATGCTTGTCTACCCCAAATGCATTGCCTAAGATGAATGCAAAAACGTGCCAAATCAAAGAGAAGAAATGAATAAAAAGAAATAATAAGGAAAATAATCCAAGGGGAAATGTATGCATTGAAAATGCCACTTTATAGTATGCCCTTGGGCGACGAGGAAAATCGTAAAAATCGGAATTACTCGGAAAGTGTCACGTAAAACAATGGAAACTTGAGAAATCCAAGAAAATCAAATGAGAGAAAATAATCCTCATTCAGGTCCATGTCGGCATTGTCAAGCCTGTTAATGTATGCCCTCTAGCGATGAAAATCCAAATCAAATCAAAAAATTATGAAAATCGGAAGAAATCCAGAAAACAATGCGAAAACCAAGTTTGAAATAACTTAGAAATGCATGCATGATGCAAGAAAATAAGCATGAGAATATATGTATGAAAAAAGGGTAACAAAAAGTGCAAAATAAAAACATGGGTGAAACTTGTAAATTTCCAGGGGTCTTTGTGCAAACAATTACATACTCCTAAGTGAAGGCTGAGCTTCTAAGGCTAAATCAGCAAAAATGTTTAGGAAAACACATTTTATGCAATTTTAAGGAAATTGGAGGTTTAATGTGCAAAACTGAGTATTTCTGGATAAAATCAGAATTCCTAGGGTCCAATCTGCAATTTTGCAAGCAAAAGATGTATTTAGTGTGATTTTGAAGAAACTCAAGGTTAAATGTGCAAAATAGTGGACTCATGAATGAAAACATGAATTTTCAGGGATTGATTTGCAAATATGCCATAAAAACATGCATTCAGTGTGAATTTAGTGAAGCTTAGGTTTTAAAATGCAATTCTAAGCACATTTGGATAAAAATTTGAATCTGCAGGGTCAAATTTGCAATTGTACCAAAAAATCATGCATTCAGAACAAAATTAATGAACTTTAGGGTTTTTTTTAAAGAAAAGAAAAGAAAAGAAACAAACATTTTTTTAAAGAAGCTTTTATTTTTTAAAATAAAGGAACGAAAGCCATCGACGACGAGACCTCGCCGTTGACAGCCACCTGGGATGCCATTAATGGCTTCCCTGATGCCTAATTTGGCATCCAAGCACACTATGAGCAATAGTGAAAAAAAAGGGGGAGATCCAATGACTCGGATCAGACACTGAATGGTCCAGGTCTCCTCCCCACCTCACTTGCCGTCGTCGTGACTCCAACGACGGTGGCGGGTAGGAAAGGGCCACTAGAGGCGTTGGAACGGCAGTCCAAGGCTCGAGGAGGGTTGAGGACGCGGAAAGGAAGAAATCCCACCACTAAGAGGCAAGAAATGTTGTGTGAACTCCCCTCTCGATTATGCCCAGCGACAATTCCGATGACGGTGGCTGCGGGACACGATCAGGCTTCGATGCGAGGTCCTATGAGCTCCGGTGTGTAGGGGAGAGCAGGAGAACATATCCTGAGGGTTGGAGAGGTCGTGTGAGGCGGGAGGCGTCCTATCGTCTTATCCGACGACGATGAAGCTGCATCTGGCGGCTCTTCTCCAGCGACGTCCCGAGTGAGGGAGAGGCTTCCAAGGTGGAGAAGGAGCAAGAAGGGACCAAGGCCAACCTAACTACACACACCAGGGCACGAATCACTCACTGGATTCGTGCCCCCACCTTCCCTATCATAGAATCGGGTCCGACAACTCAAAAAACCTTTAATTCCAACCAAGGAAGCTACCTGGCCTTACTGGAATCAACTCAGGAAGATTGAGGAGGTCCTAAGGAACTGAAATTGAAAGAAATTAAGCTAGGATCGAGGCTTACCTGAGCTGGCAGTGGAGGAGGTCACCAGCGCTTGCAGGAGCTCACCAGAGAGGTGGCCAGAGCTGGCCTGAACTCTAATTTTTCTCCTCTCTAAGCTTCGTCTCTGATCTAAGTTTCCTCTCGTTGCTCTAGTTGGAACAATTCTCCTTTGTTACTTTCCTCTCAAATTTTACAAGTTTTTTTCTCCTTTCCCCTCCACTTTCTCTTGCAAATGGGGGGTATTTATAGGCATGCAATGGCTAGGTAGTTTGTTATGGGTTGTTATGGGTGGTTATGGTGAAGTGGGAAGTGGTTAGGGTTGTTATGGTGGAGTGGGAAGTGGTTAGGGGTTTGTTAAAGGTTGTTAGAAGTTGTTATAGGTGGTTAGGTTGTTATGGTGGAGTGGGAAGTGGTTAGGGATTTGTTATAGGTTGTTAGAAGTTGTTATAGGTGGTTAGATTGTTATGGTGGAGTGGGAAGTGGTTAGGGTTGTTAGAAGTTGTTACAGGTTGTTAGGGTTTTGGATTAGGATTTAGGGTTAGGTTTAGGGTTTAAGTTAGGATTTAGGCTAGCTTAGGGTTTTGGATTTTTTTTTTTTATACCTGGAAAACAACGGACCCCAGGAGACCCCAAAATCTTATAACAAAAGAAATCCAGAGTACAGTAGAGGATGGGCTACTGCGCCTGGACCGCAAGTAAGGCAGCCCAGCCCTTTCCAAACAAACCGTCCCACGCAAAAAATTTGAAAGGTCCCTGGGCGAAGACAGGAAGACAAAACGCTGGGAGTCGACACCCAGGTTGGCCAGGCCGTCCGCAACCGAGTTAGCTTCCCGGAAAACATGAGAAAAGGAGATGGCTTGCTGCACCAGGCCAGCTACGCCCTTCCACTCATTCCGGAGTCTCCAGTCGAAACAGCGGCCCCCCCGTAGCATGGAGACAAGAATCTGAGAGTCCGACTCAATCACGAGCGTCGACAGCAGGAGACCCTGCCGTAAGCAGAGAGCCAGACCATCCTTCAGAGCTCTGAACTCAGCGACCATATTCGAGCAATTGCCATAGAAGTTAGCCACCGCCGCAATGAAGTTGCCCC
>JAMKQA010024307.1:0-29834 GCA_024699735.1 Posidonia australis
CACAAGCCACAAATAATCTTCAATAGAGATAATAAGAAAGAAGAAATATAACCCAATGGAGTAGATGAGAATCTCCCCTGTCACGGAACCACGCGCACTCACGGTGGACGTTCACCTACGAGCAGCTCTTCCTCACCGTCGGCGGAACCACGCGTTGGATTGCGCGTCTCCTCTTCACCGACGGCAGCACAGCAACAGTAGCAATAGCCAGACGGACGGACGCCGGCGTTCCTCTTCACGCAACAGCAGCAGCGGCAGCAGTAGCCACAACAGCGGACGGACGCCGGTAGAAAATTGTAGCAGCCGCCGGACGCGTGAAGAAAATTGCAGCAGCCGGACTCATGAAGAAAATTGCAGCAGGCCGGACGCGTGAAAGGGAAAGTTGCAGCAGCAAACGTGTGAATAAAAAAAAGAAAAAGAAGAAACGACTGCTCCTCTCTCTCTTCTTATCTCTTTTTCTTCAGCCCCGATTTTTTTTCTTCTCGTCATGGCATATATGTATATATCTTCCTCCCAATTATATCTCAAAGTAATCCCTGATTTTTCTTACAATTGCAATCTCTGATTTTTCTCACATTGCAATCTTACCAAACAGAGTACATGGGCCAGAAAAATCCATGGAGGTGGAGGATATGGCCCAACAATATTGTGGTGTGTTTGATGGATTCAATGGGAGAGATGTTGCAGACTTCTTGGCTGCAACTCTATATGTTAACTTGCAACAGTATGAGTGGAGTATAACCGGTATAGATAGCACTCAGTGGTGAATATTTAATTCTAGTATTTCATGTTATTATATAGTTTTGATCATTTATGTTTCACAGTGCTTTGCATCTGATAATTGACGGAATAGTTGTCGTGTTCGTGCTCGGTATTTGTCAAGAACTTGAATTTTTAAGACATAAGAAGAGACCCTAAGAAAGCAATTTGGTGTTAATATGAAGAAAGGAAGAATTCAAAGTGTGAAGGTAGCTTTCTTTCGCTTGTTTCCCCTCTTTCGATATGTTGTTGTAGTTTGGTCTCCTTTCTAATATTAATCATATGCAGATAAAGAAGCATGTGAAAAATGGGAAGAATGTTTCCATGGGCTATGGTTTTATTGAATTTGATTCTGTTGAGACCGCAACTGACATATGCAGGGATTTACAGGTAATATTGTAAAAGAATGCATATATTCTATGTTGATCTGTTGATTCTGTTGGGCCAGGTATCATATTGACAACAGCATTTTATAGTTCTACGTCTATGGTTAAATAAAATCACATGAAGCGCAGAATGCATTGCAAGCTCTTGCTAGCACACATTTGTATGGTCGTCATCTGGTAAGAGTAGTACAATATAAATGCCCTGACTAGTTCTACCGACAAGTTCTAGAGCAAGCTAAGGAGGGTGAAAGCTTAGAGGAACTTAGTGCAAGAACAACAGCCCAATTTTCTGACGGTCAAAATGGCCGATTGCAGAAATTGTCCAAGAAACGAAAACAGATGGCTGTGTCGTTTGGCAAGAGCTGGTGTGTTTTGGAAATACCTAACACCATATTACAAATTCATAATCAAACTTCGTCTATTTACCATCCCACTCCCAAACACATCCTCGAAAGGATCACTAGACAAAAGCCATTCTCAACGTCAATTCGTTAAATTGGGTATCATACCAAGCAAGCGGAATAAGCATTGAAGGACGAATTGTCCTCCAAATGGGTTCTTTAATCGTCTCACTGCCCTAATTAAAACCTCTTGGTGCCACGGTAGCCCTCTTATTTCGTGTAGTTACACATTCATCCACATTGACGAACTGAAAGTCCTAATCAGAGAACTGAATGTCAATGGATAAAAAAGGCCGTAGGGTAGCTAATCTTGTTCGTACCACTAATTGCAGAAAATAAGGAATAACTTAAGTACATATTAAACACAGATAAATTCAAGCTGTTAAGTCGACAAGTTACTTTGGACAGGTATGTGCATTTTACCCGATATTCATTTATCAGATCTGACATCTCGTTAAATAAAACCAATAATGTTAAATGACAACATCTCCACCTATTCATTGGATTTATGATGAAAATTGCAAACAACAGAATGACAAATGAGTATAAAAAATCTAACTCAACAGAATAGTAACCCATAGAATTGAAATATAGAGAAATCTTTTTTCCGTCTCATTCTCCTTAAAGGTGAATTTGGTCTATAGAAGTAATACATAACTTCTCTATTACAATTCTAACAATTTAAAGTGATACATTAGTGGTTATATTTATCATTAGATGAATCATTCAATTATAGAAGTTGAAGCTTTTCCAATAGTTCTGAATCGTAATCATCAACATCTATAAATTTTTTTCATGAATGATTTCTACATTAGTTTCTTCAGTATCTTCGAATTTGACTTCTATTTAAAATTGTCTTTCATCATCATCTCTTTTGAAAAATCAGTAATTGTTTCTATTCTGCATTATAATAATAAACTTATAAAATAGAATGTATTGCTCCATAATTATGTTAGCTCTATAACTGATAATGTATTTGCTTATACAATTATAAAACCGACGACTAGGATTTCGAGATGTCTTTGACATCAATTGCTTCGTCAATTCTCCACAGTAACAATAGAGTAGCAATCACTATATATATAGGATGATATATCAATGTGACATTCTTCTAGTTCTCATTGCAAGACAATATCACAAAGACATAAATTATCAGGTATTTAAGTATTAAGAGCCACACAAAACAAACAAAGAATCCCTGCATCTGAATGACATTCAAATATGTTTGATTGTGTGACCATGCCTACCTGGGAATTTGGCGCGGAGTCATACTAGAGGAGGAGGCCACAGCCATGTCAGAAGGCGAAGGCGCAAGATAGAATAAAACTAAAACTGGAGTCGCCACCTAGTTTTTTAAGAGAAAACGAGGAAAACAACAAACAAACCACAAAAAGGATGAATGCATGTGATGCAAATGAAAAGGTCAAATGTCTACAAACCAGAGAATAGGTAAGAATTCCTGTTACGCATGGGGAAGGTATTAGGCACCCCCATGCGTCTGAGAAACTCGATTTTTCTAGTTTGATTTGCTTGCTAAAGGTTGAATGTAAATGAATGCTTACTAAGCCTAGATTGTGTTCTAATCATGCTAATATTAATGTCAAGTCATGATTAGATGGATGCGCAAGATGTATGCGAGAATTACGAAGAAGCCTACACGAATTGACGGAATAATGAAACATGAAACGACAAATAAAATCACATGAAATGATGATATTTTTGAAGAAAATGATCCAAAAAATCATATCAACACCGAAAGAGTAAAAAATGGGACCAACCCAAATCATGGAAGATGTCATGGAAATCAAAACGGGAAAATTGCAAAGAAATTTATGTAAAATGGTAAATTGGTGACATATGAAGAAAATCACATAAAATGACAATGTTTTTGGAGAGAATGATCCGAAAAACCATACTGATATTAAAAGAGTCAAAAATAGGGTCATCCCAAATCGTCGGAATCAGAAAAAATGTCGTAAAAATCAATAAGGGGAAAATAATCCGCAATTGGGCCAATGTGGGCCTTTAGGTCAATAAATGTATGCCCTCGGACAATGAAATCCAAATCAAATCGTAAAAATCCAAAAGTGCGGAATGAAGGGAATCAAATCGAATGTCAAGCAAAAGAATTCGAAAACAAATTGAGGAAAAGTCCACAGAAAATCTCACAGAATGCAAGCTTTACTCAAAATGGATGAAATGATATGCAAGTGCAGTGAAAACTATACAAAATGCATGGGAATGCACCTAAATATATAAAGGATGCTGAGGAATGATTTCGACATGACTCAGTGTAAACTAATTTGTATGTGCATGAATTGATGGCACGAGGGAAATTGAGTAATTTCACGTAGTCAAATGTGATAAATGTGTGCATGTGCATGATGCATGGTCTAATGTATGCAAAAATATATGTAAAATGCCAAGAAAATGTTATTTACAAGAAGACATGATAGAAACAAGACTTTAAATACAAGAAAATGATGTAAACATGAAAAATGACAAGTTCAAAGACTAAAGTGCAAAATTTTCGGGAAAAGGGGAAATCATGATTAAAGAGTATTCAAAAAATTTATCTTAATGTTCAGATGATGGGTTAAAAGAAAATGTAGCATTAAGGTGTGAGATGTGTGAGAATTGTATTTTGGTAATTTCATGAAAGTTTAGGGTTTACTGTGCAAAATTTACATAAAATGTGCAAATGTGAAATCAGAAATCATTTTACATTACAAACAAGATTTTTGGATGAAAACTTTATCCGAGTGCGAAATTACAAATACACATGTGATCAAAAAAGTGAAAAGTGCAAAAAATGTGTATTAAAACAATTAAAACCCTTATTAATGAATTTAAAATTAACCCAAGGGCCTAGATACAAATTCCCTACACTCAGTAACTGCATTTTATGAATTCAAGGGTTTACATGTAAAATTCTAAGATTTAAATGTAATGAAAATTACGTTTTTGTGATGTTCAATGTAATTACAAAATCTTTTATGGTTCTGAATGCAAATCTCACAAAGAAAGTTCATTTTAAAATGCTCTAGGGACACAATACAAAATTTCAGGACTTAATTGCAAGAAAAACATGAATTCAGGGGCTTAAATGTGAGGAAATAAACAATACTAAACTGATCATGAAAAAATAAAACATGCAATGGACCATAAGCAATTTTTACAGAAATAATAAAAGAAATAAAAATTTATTTACAACTACAAGGACTAAAACACAAAAAAATAGGACCTAATAATAATAATCTAAGGAACTAAGTATAGACAATTAAAAACCTAAGGACCTGGATTTAAACTATTCCCTTTGAAGTTCACCGGCGCTCGAGTCTCCGGCGAGGACTCCGGGAAAAAATTAGTGCGGCACGGTGGCAGAGGGACTTTAGCGATGGTCAAGGAAGTTGGAGGGAAGCACGGGGAGGCTCTCCGACGTGTTGGACAAGGTTGGGACTGCCTGATTTGCTCCCCCATCTCTGGCTCCGGCGAGGAGTCGGTCGACGTTGAGGAAAACGACGACGAGGTGGCTGGTGGCGATGCTGCAATTGGGATGGTGTGGCGAGCACCGGAGGAGCTCTAGGGCTACACGACAGATGCTCCGGAGGGGCCAGTTGAGGTTGGGGATGCCTGAGTGGCTCTACCCACCTCTAGTGCCGACGACGGACATTGCAGCGGTGAGGCGACGTTCCAGAGGCTGAGACGACGGTGTGGCTGTGTGGGGAGGTCCGTGGCGAGGTGGAAAGGCTTCCTGAAGCGCTAGCTTGAAGCGGGAGCCCCCGGAGAGCTCCAATGGCTTCCACGGTGGGGATCGGCAGTCTACGGAGCAGCGGCGATGACGGTGTTTTCCCTGACCATAGAAGGCTAAGGAAGCCTCTCCAGAGCGATGGAGGCCTAGGAAGGAGGAGGAGGAAGGTGGAATGGAGGCCCCAGGGGCCTCTTCCCTTCTCTAGAGGCCATAGGCCTCGCCAGTGGTAGTGAATCCACCACCGAAAAAGGGGGAACGATGTGCAAAAGGGTCATAACCCTGATGGGACTTACCAGAGGACTTAAAGGGACTCTACGGAACTAAAGAAACCTGAATCAAAGCTAAAAGGAAGGAAAATACCTGGGGACGGTCGAGTTGTCCTCTCATACTGATGGTGACGTCCTCCTTGCGGTTGCTCTGGCGATGGTGGTTGCGGGACTCTGGGTTGCAAAAGGATTGGAGAAGGAGGCTCTTGATGTGGGGGATTGCAGGGTTTCTCCGAGGTTTCGAAGGGAGTCTTCTCTGGATTTCAAACAGCCTCCTCTTCTCAGTCGACGATGAGGCGTTTTTAAACACCGATGGACCTTCCAACGCCATCCATTCCTCTCTCTAGTGGATGAGCGTCGTTGGATCAGGCCTGGCTGGACGAGGGCTGTCTAGGGATCATGCGGGAAGAGGAGTAAGCACAGGAGATCACAGGGGTCGTCGGGAATCGTGGCCTGAGATGGCGTCAGAGATTGCAACTGTCGCCGGAGATGGGGGGCCGGTCGAAATTATTTTCCTACTTTCCTAAGTTGTTGATTGAAGAAGGAAATGAGTGTATGTGGGTTGGATTGGGCCTGCGAAGTGGGTTTTTGTTTTTAAGGGTTTTTAAGGGATTTTAGGGTTTTATTTAACTTAGATATTTTGTGATTTTATTATTTATTTTGGTGATTTTAATTTAGGTTTCGGGTTTTAGTTTTAAGTTTGATTAAGTGATTTTAATTAGGGTTTTGGATTTTAGTTCTAAGTTTGATTAAGTGATTTTAATTAGGGTTTTTTAGATTTTATTATTTTAGGATTTTTGTGATTTTAATTAGGATTTAGGGTTTTATTTTTTCAAGTTTAATTTGGTGATTTAATTAGGGCTTTAGATTTTAATTAGGGTTTTGGGTTTTATTATTTTAGGATTTTCTAGATTTAAATGGATTAAGGTTTTGTGTTTGAATTTTAGATTTGATTACTTTTAAATTTAGATTTAATTAGTTTTTACTTGATTTAATTAGGGATTTAATTTAAATTTTGTTTTAATTGGTTTTTATTTGATCTAATTAGGGATTTAATTTAGATTTTGATTTAATTGGTTTTTCACTTGATTTTTGTTTGGATTAGGGTTTTTATTTAATTAGATTTAAGTTTCAATGGATTTTATTGAGTTTTACTTGATTTTGGTTTTAAGTAGGGTTTTTACTTAATTAATTTGAGTTTTAAATGGTTTTCATGTATTTTACTTGATTTTAGTTTTAATTAGAGTTTTTTACTTAATTAATTTGAATTTTAAATGGTTTGAGTAGATTTTACTTAATTTTGGTTTTAATTGAATGTTTTATCTTAATTAATTTGAATTTTCAATGTCTAAGTAGATTTTATTTGGTTTTGGATTGGATTTTTTTGTTTTTTTGATGATTTAAGTGGATTTTACTTGGTTTTGGTTTTGATTAGGTGTTTTAACTTAATTAATTTGAGTTTTAATGACCTAAGTGAGTTTTATTTTAGTTTGGATTTTTAATTATGGGTTTTTGCTTAAATTAGGTTAGAGTGGGCTTGTGTGGGCCTATATGGGCTTACATGGGCTTGAGTGGGCTTAGGTTGAACTAAGGTTTAGGTTTGGTGGTCGCAACCAGAGCATCTTTTCAGAGGAGCCTGCTGCCAAGTGACTGCAAAATCGAGGTGTCTACAGATTGGTTGCAAATATATAAGGTATGAAAGACATTGTGAAATAGCTTTTTTTCATTTTATTGCTAATACAAAAGCAAATAATTTCTACTTTGAAAAAGCCATCATTCTTGTTAGTAGAAGTTACATTTAAATGTAATAGTTAAATTTTATAATATATACTTAAACTATTTTCTAGCAAAGAATTAGAATAATGTCGGGCAAATCTACTGATAAATGAAGGCAGAATTTTAATGAAAAACAATCTCTGCAAATTGTACATCTTCTGATACTACTGTAAAATCTAAAAGGTGAGGAACAAAACATTAATTAAAAAAGTTGATTCTTTCGTAACAAAGGGTGGAATGAATGTGATAGAAGTTGGTGAGAATTGACTACATTAATCAAGAGAAAAGCACCTGAAAATATCAACATAGATTAGAAGATTTTTTCTTTCTAATTCAACATTTGTATGAAGGGAACAATCCATAACATGTTTTTGTGTCCTTGTTATATTTCCATGAATCCATGATCAACTTCTAACAGCTTTCGATCATTCCAATGTTTATCATAATGCTTCTTATGTGAATCCCTCGTCTCTTCCATTTCAAATAAAATTTGCAGGTTATGTTCAGAAATTGTAATCTATACAGCACTAAACTTCAACCAAATGTGCAGAAATTGTAATGAAAATCATGTTTTTCTTGCATTAGCACTAAACTTCAACCAAATGTTGCTAAATTATATCATTAGTCATTGTTGAACCTTGTTGGTAATCAATTGACAAATATCGAATCCAATAATATCGTGGTTGGTAGAATCGTCGAACAGGGGTGGGGATGGTGCTGTAGCCATAATGTTTGTGTCGCAACCGTCGCTAGATGTTGAAGAGAGAAGTTGAAGCTTCTTGCCATCTAGTGGAAGGAGGGGTGAGAGAGAGCGAGAGAGAGAGGAGGCTGGCTGGAACGAAGGAGGCTACTATCTAGTGGAAGAGAGGGATGAGATGCAGAGAAAGAGAGAGAGAGAGAGAGAGAGGAAGTTGACTAGAAGGGACGAGGCTGCTATATGGTGGAAGGGAGGGGTGAGACACAAAGAAAGAGAGAGAGGAGGCTCGCTAGAAGGGAAGGGGTTGTTGTCTGGTGGAAGGGAGGGGGGAGAGAGAGAGAAAGAGAAGAGGTTAGCTGGAAGGGAGGGGCGAGAGAGAGAGAGAGAGGTTGCTAGTGAGAGAGGGGGCTCGCTGGAAGAGAAGGGGTTGTCGTTTGGTGGAAGGGATCTAGGGGCGAGACAAAAGGTTTGGTCGTCTAGGGACATTTTTATCATTAAACACAAGACCATAAATCAGAATCCAAAGGATCCTTTATTTTGCTAAATAAGTTTCTACCATTTCCCTTAAAAGCTAACCTCTAGAATTCATGCTAAAAGCTAGTTTCTAGCAATTGAATCAAAAGCCAGCTTCTTCGATAAGTCCTACCAACGGACCCATAGAATAGAATAATCAAGAAAAACGTAAAAGGTTAGAAACTTATCATATTAAGTCGTCCTTGTAAGGATTTGCCTTAGACATAACGACGTTCTATACACTAGTACAATGGGTTTAATATGCTTTCCTCCCATGATAAAATAATGTCATGTGAACGAAAACATATTGAATTCCCTCCACAATTGTTGATCAACACACCAGTCATCGAAGATCTCAAAGGAAGCAGAGCACAGAGGGAAGTGTAGACACCCCGATTTAGAGGTGACCCATAGATGAGCTTTCCAGATGTTGCTTTGGATGTGGCTAACCCTTGAACCAATCCTAAACCCATAGCAAGCCCGCAGCCCAACTGGAAATCCAGATAAGTAGGAGAGAGCACTTAACTAGCACACCTACCTAGCACATCTACCTAGCACACCTACCTAGCACACCAACCCAACGCACATGCCAGGCGCACATACCCGACGCACATACCAGGCGCCCAGCCATTTCTCAGGCTGATGGCTGTTGGCTTTCCACCTCCCATGGCTGTTACCTCTACCAACGAATATGCCATGGAATCTTCTAGGCTTTTCGTCTACGAGGCTCCTTGTTGCCCTAGGAGTTATCCATGAGGAATCCCTATATATAGACCCTATAAGCAACCATTTGAAAGGGCTGAATCATCTTGAAAGATAGAGACATATAACTGCACTAGCCTTCTCCAGAATTCTGCAACCATCCACTTGAGCACTCAAGTTTTTCTCTTACATCCAGAGGTATTCTCAGCCCTTCCAAAGCATCAAGGAACTTATTATCTTGGGTCTTTTTTTTCTTCCTTGAAGGAACATCCATCTCGGACAAGGTAGGCCCTTCATCTTTCCTTTAATCTCTTGTTCTTTTGTAATGGAATAGCATGCTATTAGCTCCATATAAGGTCTGATTCTTTCTGTATCTTCATGAGGATTTTGTGATGAATTTATTTATCCTTTTTGCAAGATACTCTTCATGCAAATCTACACTTTGATTGTAGCATGTTTAACTTATTTCTAGTGTAAAAATCTGCACTCCATCGCTTACATGAGTAATCTTTTCCTTATTATATTTTGGTATGATCATGGTTACAACATGTTTTATTGGGTTTACTCGTTCCATGTTTGAATCTTTTGCATTTTGCATATGCTCATGCCACGAACCCATTTAGTCATCTTGTTCTAATAATAATAAGATAGCTTTGATCAGATGCATCCCATCATGCTCTTAACACTCGCATGAACCAACCTGCATTAGCATAAATCACCCATCTTCATTCTAGGTCAGGTTCTGGATCAGATTGCAGTCTGATCCAGATTTTCTAGGGAGCACCTATATGGCACGCCAGAGCGGCGCACCACTTTGGCGCCCCATACAGGAGCACCGGACTGGTCAGAGTGAAACATTCATTGTTGCATATCTGCTTGCATGGTTTTTTTTTCTGAATGATTTTGAGCCCGATGCTTTTACTGCTTGCTCTTTTATATTCTATGGTTTTGCATGCTTGTTTTCGATTTTAAACAAGATTGTTTCCTAGTTGTTTTATCTCTTTGGATAATCAGTCCCTGATCAAAGTCTGGTAGGCTGGTTGCATCTTACTCCAACGTGGAGAGCTTTATGCATCAGCCAATGATCTAGTGGCATGGCTGAATCCTGCATCTTTCACTTAGCATGTGATCCTGTGTGAGGCTACCAGCCCTTGAGCACAAGGTCCACAGGTCATTGCATTCGCATTTTTTTCACTTTCAATGCATGTTCTTAAAGTTTTTTTTGAAAGATTTTATAAGGCATGCATTCTCATGCGATTTGGCATTGCATGGATTTCTGTTTTCTTACAGCACATCTTTTTGGTCCACATAGAAGCACCTAGGTGGTGCACCAGCCTAGAGCACCAATCTGGCACACCAAACAGGCACATCAGCCTGTTTTCAGTAGCACACAACATGTTTTTATATGGTTTTTAGCATACTTTCTCGACATGATTTGCTTCTAGAATTTGCCTGGTTTTCTTCTTTGATATATCAGGAAGGCACAACTCTGTTTTTAGCCATTTTTTATGCATGTTAGATTGCATTTGGCATATAGCAAAGTGAGGATGAAAAATCACTCGAAATTGATATATCTTTGATCTTATTTATGCAATACCTTTGCATCGATGCTGGACCCGACATACGAGTGATACTTCTGAGCATTAGGACACACCCCTGCACATTATGCACCCTTATTTAACATAAAACACCAAGCATGGCATGGCATATCGCCCTCGGGCGTACAGTAAAGGCTGAAAAGCCGACATTTCATAAGCAAATGAGAAACCAATAAAAGATCGATTTATCGGGCACACGAGGGTGCCTAATACCTTCCTCGGGCGTAACAGGGATCCTTACCCATTTTTCTGGTTTATGACCTACGTTTCCATTGCATGATTTGCATGTTTTATATGGTTTTCCTCGTCTTCCATTTTAATAGAATAGGTGGCGACTTCTGCATTTGCATATTTATTTTTATTGTTTTTGCCGTGACTTTACCGATCCCTCGTGTATTTTGGCCCTTCGCGTCAAAATCATTTCGAGACCGTCACTGGCATGGTTACAGGAAGCGATGAGAAAGAGAATGGGAAACTATTCTTATCTCTAACTACATACCATCTTCATCATTATATACAAAAAGATCGTGCATCCGTTATATATAGGAGAAGAATAAGGAATAATTATGCTTAAGAGATTTAAAGTTTAAATTAATTAAATATATTGATTAATTATAGTCAAAATAATTTATTGCAAAAGGATACCTGAGACCTTCCTCAAAGTCAAAGCCTAAAGCCCAATCTCCAAGCCCATGTACTCACACATGCATGTGTGGTCATCTATTCTCTTCTTATACTCTTTTAAACACTTCTAGAGTTCCAAGGCAATAGACGACACATCTTTCTAGACAATGTGGGACCAAAAACATGAGCATACAAAGAAATAAGTGATTTTCCAAACATTTACATAAATGTTCCTTCTAAAGTTTTCATCTTTCATATGTCTTAAGACTTTAGACAACCAAATGAACTTTATCCAATATTTAGTTTCTCTTCATGTTTCACATGTACTGAATTGATTTAGTCTACATTAGCTTAATAATAAAGCTCAACTTATGACTAAACTTTTACTAATTTACTGTCATAACACCTTCAAGATTTATAAGGATTAGAGTCACATACTTACTAGCTTGTGTATCGTATAATTCATACACTCGCAGGAATACAGGTTATCGGTTGGGGTAACAAAAAAAACAAGTTGACGTGCCATGTTGACGTTGGATAAGCTATCAGCCCCATTACGTTAATTAAGGCCAAGCTGAATACGACATGTACAATACACAGAATCAATCCAATCACGACCTGTCAACATAAGTACCATCCTGAGACAGATCGTGTGGGATGATGAACGCTATCCATTTGCATCACGAAAATGCGAAACATAACATCAATAATACGTGGTAAGGACTAGGTTTTTTTTTTTTTTTTTTTTTGTGATAATGTGAGGACTCTATTCTGTTGTGTCCGAAATGCAACCACGGCCCCGCTAAATGCAGGTTTTCATCAAGTTGTCGCGTAGAGATCGATCGATGTGCATCAATCCCGCTTGTGGTGTTGCAATAATGTATCGTGTATATCTTTTACTTGGGAAAAAATTGCAGACACATATAATTACTTATATGTCATATAGTAAGAGTTAGTAATGAACCAGTATGTTGTGATTCGAGCTAGCTAAGTAATTATTGTGGCTGTAGTATGAAAAAAAATTGCAACCATCTAGATGCCTGATATAAATACATGCAACAGTACCCTTCAGAAGTAAGGAGTAAGGTACTCTTCTACTCTGTGTCCTGCACTGAATGTATCATGCAGGTGATGTGGTGAAGAAAACTCTCAGACCTCTGTGTCACTTTGCCAGTACTACTACTGCCTCTGTCCATCATCATCACTTCACACCACTGTCGCAGTATATATCCCATTCACCAAAACGGTGCTACGATGCCATGCTCCCACGTAAGTAAAGCTTGGAGGAGTGACCATGTTCTAGCAAAAATATGGCAACCCCCCTCGTACCCAACCCAATTCCAGCAAACACCAGAGACACCTGACAGGTGACAAAAACCAGACACCACCACCACTCACTCACTCACCTCCAACACCTTTATTCCCCAAATAACCGCCATGCCTCTGCTCTCTCTAGATCCCTGCCGTCCGTTGCCTGCATCCCCTCCACGTGTCGACGTTGCACCACCCCGTCCCCCTCGACACGAGATGCCCGCGTTGGTATCTCGGCTGCAGCACCTGTCCTTCCTTCCACCTTTTTATTTCCCGAAATGCCCCTGCCACCTTCATCTGCAAACACAGTCCATCGGATCCAATACCGACGGTAATGATCTCATCTTCTCCTCTGACAAGGGTTGTTTCGTCATTTGGCGCAGCAGCCAATCATAAACCACGTATGGGCTTTAATAGTAGAGCTCTATTCACCACCACCTGTCCACCACCGCTGAGAGCGAGAGAGCTCAAGATTGTTCTCTGGGGGATTTGGGTAGTGGAGGACTAGGCTTTTGGTTGTGTGTTTTCGATGGCGGAGGAGGGAAAGAACGACGGGTTCATCACGTTCCTCAAGCCGCCGTACTCTTCGCCGGAGCAGATCACGCCGGCGCAGGTGTTGGTCACGAGGACGTTCCAGTGCCTCTACTGCTCAAGAAGGTTCTACACCTCCCAGGCTCTCGGAGGCCACCAGAACGCGCACAAGAAGGAGCGCGCCGCCGCTGCTCGACGTGGCAACTCTCCTTCCACTCCATCAGGAACTGCACCGGTCGTCGTGCCGCCGGTCTGGATTCCACCTCCGCCGACTCCCGGTGGAGGTGGGTACTACTGCTTTTATTATGACGGGAGGTCTCCAAGGAGTGAGGCTCAACCGGCGCCGGCTGTGGTGGAGGACTCCGACAAGGATGAGGTTGAGCACGTTGAGCTCGACCTGACGCTCCATTTGTGATTGGTTCTGGTTTTTTGGAGGGAGATCAATTGAAGAAGAGAAGAAGGAGAGGGAAAAGAAGGAAGTGGAAAGGGAAGGAAAGGTGGTGGGAGTTTCTACTTTCTAGGGTTTAGGGTTTATGTCTGGTGTTCATTTCACATTCTAGTTTTTTTTTTTTTTTCTGCTTCCACTTTTCCGTTTATTTAAAAAAATGGGAAATTTTATCCACAACTTCGGATTGGATGGGATGTTTGGTGACGCTTTGGAAATATAAGAGATATTAGTAATGTATTCTGTGGATATATTACTTATAATTAAGGATTTAATGCATGGGTAGAGTTCTGTTTCAGTTTTGATTTCTGTTGTTTTGCTGTTCTGCTTCTCTTAATTTTATCAGGCTATAATGTGACGGCTACTGCTGTTGTTTCAGTGTAAGTAACTGGACTGTGATGAGATGACATGAGATGGGTAGTAGTTTAAACTCCTAAGAACAGAAAATATAGCTCTGAATATTATTATCTGACGCAATTGCATAATTACCAACATTATAATTTCTAGTGCACATATTAATTAATTATGCTGCACTTAGAATGGAAAGGAAGGATATGAAAAGGAATCTTACACATTTCACCACGATAATGGAGAGCTTTCAATGCAGCAGCTTTTGTAGGTTTTACCTGCATAATTTTGTTATAAAGATGTACGCTGAAATTTATTTACTGTAAGCACATCCTTTAACACATTCATACAGAGTTGCGGTTCTTCTTTTATTACCGAGCGGATAATGACGAAACGGAAAAGACTCACTGATCTGATCTACAGGCTACAGCTTCGTCCCAGTACGCATTTTTCTTAAAAGACAGGGGTTTTCCCAAAAGCATATGATGGCAGAATTATTTTGTCAGAATATACATAATTAAGTGGGGTAAATTTTGTCAACATATGATTCCGTGTCGGAAAATATACGATTTTTTAACTGTCCAAAAACTTTGTTGTTGTAAGTGCATAGGATTTTAATTCCTCCCTTCTGGTGAAAAGAACTTTTTTAAATGAATAGAAATTCCAATTTCCTAGGTTTATGATAAAGTAGGAGCACTTGCAAATTTCAAAAAAAAAAAAAAATGGAAAAAAGTTTGAGCATTTTCATTTGTCACGACATGCATGGGCCAACTAGTCTTCTTCTTGCCATTCGGTTGATGCGGGTGTTGCTTCATCTCTCATTTTCAATGTGATTAAAATTTTAAATTGCCAGTTTCATATAACCTCTTAGTTGCTCTTCATTTTAAAGAAGATCCTCTTAATTGTATCAAAGTCTTAAGTACCCCTCTTAATTTCGTTTTTTTATTGTCAAATTATCCTCTAATATTAGTTCTTAGTTTTTATTGTGACAAAAAGGGAATCACGGCTAAGGTATGTCATGGGGGCATGTAAGCATGTTTGTGCATGATGCGTGGAAATGTAATGGACAAAAAGTAATGGTTGCAGAGTCAAATAGAAAATAAATGACGTTCCATGAGAATACTGAGATATAAATCAGATTTCCTTCAAATTCTACATCCTTTGATGAGAAATTAAAGATTTAAAAGTTGGGAAAAGTCATGCACAAACCACATGAGAAAATCAAGCACACCTCAAGAGAGACAAAGAACCAACATGGCTCAACAGAAGTCTAATCAACAATTTCACACTAGATCATTACAACCCTGTCCTCCCTTTACACTGTCTTTTTCTCCTAGGTGTATATAACAGACACATGTTATACATAAGTTAAACTGTAATCTTAGTTTTAATCTGTTAAATATGTCTTGAATTTAAGGGTTATTAAGTCTCAAAACCTCAGGCAAACGTCCACGGTAGACGTCCGCTACTTTGTCAAAAGGAGAGAACTTGACATCATTACTTGAGCAGACGTTCGTTCCAGACGTCCACTAAACCTCCGAGTTGGACAACGCTTTAGCGGACATTTACTATGGACTCTCTAGGTGCAGTAGAACGCCCGCATCGTTGAAAAAAGCAACAATTTAATAGACATCCGCTACGACAATCTGTTTATATATTTAACTCGTTTTAGGATTTTCCATGAGAGTTCACTCCGTCTTAAAACTCTGTGGAAGACGTGACGGTTATTCCTCTAGTCTCTCTCCCTTCTCTCTTATAACATCTTGAAGAATAATGAAGCCTTCTCCTTACCACTGTCACCTGTGGACATAGTCCTTTGTGGTGAACCACATAAATCTTTTCTCTCTGTGTGTAATTGTTTGTTTCTCCTTCTTCTTTCGATCTGTGTTTGTCTTAGTTTTCCACAATAAATTGGAAAGTTGATTGTCCCAAGAAGAAGTCAAAAGTGTCAGTTACTGTTGTGGCACAAAATGATTCTTCATCAGAACCAGACATTGCATTCACAACTTCTAATGTTTAGTATCCAACTGATAGTTGGATATTGGACTTTGGTGCTTCACATCACATGTGTCTGAACAGGGAATGGTTTTCAACCTATGAGAAGGTTGATAGTGATAATGTTTCTATGGCCAACAATGCCATTTGCAGAACAATTGGTAGTAGTACCATTCAGATCAAAATGCATGATAGTATGGTGAAAATATTGACCAATGTCGAAATGTTTTAGAGTTGGGTAAGAATTTAATATCCTTAATGACATTAGATGACAAGGGATTTAAATATAGTGGTGGAGGTAGAGTACTTCGGGTGACAAAAGGAGCTTTACTTGTTATGAAAGGTGTCAAAAGAGGTCCCTTGTATATCCTTTAAGGTTCAACTACCGAGTCTGAGGAGCCCTCTGTCTATCGAAAGGCTATCAGAAGTACAGAATCCGCTTAGTGGATTGCTGCAATGGGTGAGGAGATAGATTTTCTTTGCAAGAATCAAACATAAGAACTAATCAAGGTACCAAAGGAGAGGAGAATTATTGGTTGCAAGTGGATCTTCAAGTAGAAGGCTAGAATCTAAGGAGTTGAAGGAACAAGATATAGGACACGGTTAGTTGCAAAAGTTTACAGTTACAAAAGAGTTGACTATAATGAGATTTTCTCATCAGTTATCAAACACACTTTTATCTGAGTGTTACTTGCATTAGTAATACATCAAAATCTGAAGTTGAAGCAGTTGGACATGAAGTCGGCTTTTCTACATAGAGAGCTAGAAGAAAATATATTGATGAGTCAACCAGAGGGGTTCGCCGTTCTTAGTAAGGATGATCATGTGTGCAGATTGAAAAAGTCTCTGTATGGACTCAAGTAATCTCCAAGGCAGTGGTAGAAGAGATTTGACAGTTTCATGATTGAGAATGGCTACAACAAAAGTTCGTATGATTGTTGTGTGTAGTACAACAAGCTAAATGATGGTTCATATACCTACTTACTTCTTTATGTAGATGAAATGCTCATCGCCGCACGAGACAAAACAAAGATTCAGGAGTTGAAGAAACTCCTTAGTTCATAATTTGATATGAAAGACCTTAATACAGCAAAGAAAATTCTCAAAATGGAGATCTATAGGGACATAAATTAGGGGAAGCTATTCTTATCACAGAGAAACTACGTTTAGAAAGTCTTATCCAAGTTTGATATGGCTACTGCATAACCTTTGAATACTCTTTCTACTATAAATTTACGTCTTTCTACAGTATTTGCACCTCAGTCAGAAGCCCAAGAAGAGTACATGTCTTGTGTTCCCTATGCTAACACAGTTAGAAGTCTGATGTATGCGATAGTGTGTACTAAGCCTGATATTGTACATACTGTTAGTGTTGTCACAGGTTTATGAGTAAACCTAGAAATTAAGGAACATTGGCAAGTTGTAAAATGCATATTCTAATAATTGAAAGGAACATTTGATATAGGTCTCATCTATGGAGGTGATGCAGATTGCTTGGTTGCTGATTATTTTGATTCAGATTATGCTACAGATGCAAACGGTAGAAGATCAATGATTGGTTACATCTTCACATTGAGTAATTTTGTAGTGAGTTGAAAAGTAACTCTACAACCATCAATTACTTTGTCTACAATAGAGACAACGTATATGGCATTAACAGAAGCTGCTAAAGAAGGCATCTAGCTTAAAGGACTAGTTGGAGAACTCGAACTACAACAAGCTCAGGTTATAGTATTTTGTGACAGTTTGATTACAATATGCTTAACCAAGGATCAAGTGTATCATGACAGGATTAAGCACATTGATGTGAGATATCACTTCATCTATACAGAGAAGAGAATCAAGGTGAGAAGATTGGCAAAAAAGCCAATCTAGTTGATATGTTCACTGAATCGGTTCCTAAAAGCAAGTTTCTACATTATTTGGACTTACTCGATTTTGATAATTGGCAGTTGCCCCAAGATAGGACTGGCGATGGCAAGACGATTCAAGTCAAGATGGAGAATTGGTAAATATGCGTTGAATCTAAGGTTTATTAAGCCTCAGAACCTCAAGCAGACGTCCGCGGCGGACGTCCGTTACTCTGTCAAAAAGAGAGAACTTGACATCAGTACTTGAGCCGTTGTCCGTTCCAGATGTCCGCTAAGCCTCTGAGTTGGACAACACTTGAGCCAATTCTCAGGATGCAGCAAAACTTTTGCCACGTCTGGAACAGATGTCGGCCTGCACTGTTGAAAAAAAACACCGATTTAGCGAACATCCGTTATGACAATCTGTTTATATATTTAACCCATTTTAGGGTTTTCCATAAGAGTTCATTCCGTTGTAAACTCTGTGGGAAACATGATAGTTATTTCACTGGTCTTTCTCCCTTCTCCTTTGTAATATCTTGAAGAATAGTGAAGTTTTTTCCTTACCGTCGTCCATAGACGTAGTCCTTTGTAATGAACTACGTAAATCGTTTCTCTCTTTTATCTGTGTGTGTAATTATTTGTTTCTGTTTTTTTCTTTCGATTTATATTTTTCTTGGTTTTTTGTAACATAATCCATACAAAATTCTTCACATATGATCGAAACCCAATAATCAATTACATTAAAGATAGCTGGTACACAAATACTAAAAAAAAAATCTAAGAATGTTTCCATCGTTGATCCCACATAACTGTGCTATTAGATAGAATACAATTGCGTACAATTATTTGATGTAATCATAATGTCTTGATTGTAAATATTGCCTATAATTTGACTGAGTTAATCGTCGTTGGGAAATTTTTATTTTTCTTCTTCTTGCAAATAGATTTATCTATGTAACAAGAAGAATAAAGAATAGTTGACTTTATGTTATGTTGAACTTACACCTGTTCAGTAACTTTAATTTCAAAATCTTACATTTTTAGATTTAATTTTACTGTACACATAAGTGACCTAGCTGACTTTAAGAAAAGTCTTAATAGCGCTAGTGGCAGTGGCTAGGAAAGGTTGTAGTTAGAGTTGAATAGACATAGAGTTGGAGAGGAACAAAAAAGAAGTCAAGAAAACGAAGAGTGAAAGAGCTTTAAAAGAGAATGTTAAGACAATATTTTGGTCCAAAATTATTGTAAAGTTGACATAATGACTATATTATATGATAGTTGAAGTGGAGGACACTTTGAAGTTAAGACTATTGAAGTAAAAATTAATGTAATTTAAGAATACCATCAAGATAATTACTCTAAAAATAAATATATCTTTATATTTCTTGGTGCAATTTTAGATTGTACTTGCCACAACAAGCAATATTTAGCGGATTCCCTTGTAAAAAAAAAAACACTGTTGTCCTGTTTCTTATTTTTATTATTAAATTTGCTATTTCAAAGCATTTCAGTAGTATTACCATCACAAACAGATTGTTCTGCACATAATTAGACAAACAAGGGAGAAAGTACCATCACTGTAATACAGGTTTTTCTGTACACTTGAACAGGGAAAAAAAAAAAAAACAGACACGGCCCCTAAGTACTGACTTCGTGAGCAAAAAACAAACACAAGGCTGAAGTGCATCTCAGTCATCATCCTTGAGTTGCTCCTTGAGGCTTCGGAGCACAGGTTGCTATCTTTCAACCATTTTGATCGTGTCAACTGCAACATTCTGATCAAGTAACAAATCCTAAACGAAAACGACAGTGCAAAAAAGGGTTTGCAGGTAAAATGTTCAGGTATGGAAGCACTGCTCATAGCTATTACTCCGATTATCCAAACAAAGGAACAAAAAAAAAAAAACATTTTACTCTCCTCATCCGTACGTCTCGCAGTATAACAACCAAAAAAAGTAATGGAAGATAAGAACTCAAGCCACAAAGGGGGAAACCAACGTACATATATGCAGTCACAAACACACCGACTCACGGCAGAAGCTGTCATCTGCTATAATTATTACAGTAAAGATGTAATAGTCTTAAATATTTATATTTAATTCCATCCACACCTTGTTCTTATTTAATATTACAATTTTATCATTACATACCATTGCAACAAAACATCCCATCTCAACTAAAGCTTCGGAGATATATACCGCGATGTATCAAGCCGTGAGAGTTAAAAACAGTGGGGGATACTTCTGATTGCAGAAGTGTAACACTGGCGAATACAGGTTTGACTCATACTACCGCGCAGGAAGCAGTTGGTGACACATGCGTTCGTGGTGATCTGGTGCCGGAACACGCACGACAGAGGATTTCTCTGAGCCAGAGAGTGTGTGGCGAACGAGGCTACGACAAGGAACAGAAGAAGAAGAAGCGGAGCTCAGATGACGAAGGCCATGGGTGTGTGTGCTATCTTATGCAGGTGAGGTGCTTGATGCAGGGTTTGTTCCTTTCTGTTCCATTTATAGGCGGTTATTGGTCTATTATCGGAGCTTAAGTTGGATCTGGAGACTGACAGACTGTAGCGGGTGTATGGTTGTTCGGACTCTTGGTGTCCTTAAATCCCCAATTAAATTTTTGTGTATGTATGTACTTAATTTGGATCTGTTGCGGGCTGCAATTCCCCACCCTCCCCTCAACGGTGTTTTGCGCTGATGGACCGCAGTTGATAAATGGCCATCCATCTAGCCGGTTTCACTAAATATATAGTGAAAAATTTGGCACACGCGGACTTGTGTGGTGGTGAGTTCCACCGCTTGTGAGAGGGTCAGTTTAGTCAACCTCCTCACAAGGAAACGCCCATGTATAATTGACATACAACTGTGCAGATTTAATATATACAAAAAATCAATAGAATGTTCACATCGTTGATCCTGACGTTGTATGTTTCATCCCACACGACTGTACTCATTGAGCGAATAAAACCACGATTATCTATTGTAATCACACTATCTTGGTTGTGAATGGTACCTCTGTTGAGTGAGTTCATTCTCATTCAGAGTCCAGAGACATCTTTTTTTCTCTTCTTGCAAATGTATGTACCTGGCCTCTTGCATCAGTAACAAAAAGCACGGGATAAGCTTAAGCAAATTAATATATTGCTATATTTCTTCTTGGTAAAATTTAAATTCAAGATCATATCTTTGACATTTCATACAACAGGCAACATTGTCAGAGTTTCCCTTGCAAACAATAAGTCTTTTTTGTGTTTCTTGCAAAGACTTGCTATTTTGAGAGAAGTATAGCTGTATAGTAGTATCAGCACCATAACAATGCATGTTAGACAACAACGGGAGAAAGTACCAGCGGTGTAATACAGATTTTTCTACACACATGAATGGAACAACAGATATGATCCTATGATCTTTAAGTGTTGGTTCCATGAACAAAAAACAAAAACCAAGGCACTTCTGCATTTCAGTCATCATCCTTGAGATGCTCCTTGAGGCTTTGAAGCACAGGCTGCAATATTTCATCATCCCATGAAGCATCAATTTCAGGTAATTCATACTCTTCAGGCTTGAGAGAGAGTGAAAACACTGGCAGCTCAGGAAGCGACCGCAGTTCCCTACATTAGTAGGATATATTTCTCATACCAATCATTTTGATCATGTCAACCACAAAATGTTTAACAATTAAGTAACACGAAACAAAAATGTCACTGCAAATTAATAAAAAGACAAAATGCTGTAATCCTACAAATAAACAAAGTTGGCATGTAAAGATATATAGATATGGAAGCACTGCTGCACTGCTATCAGTGCTCCTGCGGGTTTTCTGTTAATGGAGTCCAAAGTAAAGCATGGTATTCAGATTATGTGACTGTAATGGGACGAAGTCATTACAAAATAAATTTAATAAGAATTCAGAATGTAGAAAATAATGCATGAAACTTTTGCCTGCATATCAACAGAATAGCAGGGTTACCAAACAAGTTAGTGAGAAACCTAGATGCTTTTTAATCCTGTGCAGAAACCCAAGTGAGACTAAGACAGTTTTCAAACAACAACGCTCAGATGTACCATTGGGAAGTAGAATGAGCTACTATAAGTTTGAGAACATTACATTTCTTGCTCAAAAAGGTAGCCATACATCTGGCATTTCTTAGATGACACCTCAGGAACTTTCTTGTTTAAATGCTTCATCACACCCCATACTGGAGGAACCCTGGAGTATACCAAATAGAAATGTTGAGTCTAATCAATAGGGCACATACTTGGGCGGAGTAAAAGTAAAACAACAGTGTACCTTGTAACAGGCACTGCTAGACAAAAACTAATGCAGGATCTCTTGCTGTCCATGAGAAGTTCATCAGCAGCAAGAAGACAGTTTACTGCATTGATGTGATCTTTTGGCCCATTATTTTTGTCAAGGAGTAGGCCATGGTAATAATATGCTGCTGCCTGATGGTGTAGCCCAAATAAGGAAAAATGGATCACATGTCTTTTCTAGATGCATGGAATGAACTAATTACAAAAAATAAAATTGTTGAACTTATTCAAACCTTAGCTTCAAGATACTTCCATTTAATAAACAAGAGATGCTTCTTGCCATAATAATCATCAGTGGCACATCCTGAGAAGCAATGGTGTGCCTGATCAACAAAATTAGAAAAATTAAATAACCAATGAACGTGGAATTATTTGCACAGAACTCTTTCTCTTTCAGGGTTATGAAAAAGTTGGTGACTTCCAAATTAGACGTCATCTAAGACTAAATCATTATTTTCAGGACAGAACCAAATAAGTGACACAAACTAAACAGGACAAGTCTATAGGTTTGAAATCCCTCAGTCATGCTCACGAATTCTGCTAAAAACTA
The DNA here is from genome assembly GCA_024699735.1 of Posidonia australis. NCBI lineage: Eukaryota > Viridiplantae > Streptophyta > Magnoliopsida > Alismatales > Posidoniaceae > Posidonia > Posidonia australis. Next base: position 22,826 of record JAMKQA010024307.1, read on the forward strand.
CACTGACAGTTAGCAGGCAACCTGAAACAATCACAAGGCATCTAGTTCTGTCCAAGGACGTCCAATGCCAGCAGTTCTGAATTGCTCGAAAAGTCACATTGAAAGGATGTCGATTTTTAATCCTTGTTATAATCCATTATAATATTAAATTTACTTGCTTCTTTCGAAGTGGAAATCAAACTAATACTTAAATCATAGAACATTCTTGAAGCTATTTCAATTCTATAGGCAAAATAGGGCGGAAGATATGTTTCAAGTTTCTGTATTAATATAAGCAAGATGCAGTGAAGCACACAGCATTTCATATGCAGATCTATACGATTGAATTTATTTCTGATTCACAAACCTGAGAAAAGTAAGTGACTTCCTCACAAGCTAATCTCCTTTTAACAGATAGGGTGGCTTTTTTACATTCAGCAGCCAATCCAAGTTGCATTTCCACACACTGCTTTCATACATATCAGTTGGATGAGGATTAGAAACTTGGAGTGACATGCCAAAAAGAACTTGCAATTTAGTAGCCAGGATGCAATAACAAATAAATATCATTCTAGAACCTATGCCTATGATTATCATTAGAGGCATGAATTGTGACCTCTAAATTCTAGAATTAGAATTACCACCAGCATGATCAATTCTAGGAAATTCCAAAGCAGTACCTGGCCTAAAGCTTGGATAGATATTGTCTCCAATGCACCCTCTTGCATTTCAGTTGGAAGGTCCTGCCTACAGATTATTATTGAAAATACACATGTAGTAGACATGAGACGGACAATTTATAGCAACGATTCAACAAGAACAAATTGTGAGGTATACCTTGTTTGCAGAGGCAAGTAAAACATGATACGGTGCACGCAGTAATCCAAGTACCCTGATGCCCTTAACAACAATTCAATAACATTCTTCTTCGATTCTGTACAAAAAGTTGGCAGTTCAATAGCCTGCAATTGGCTAAAGCCTAATCAAAATAAATTTATTCATCCACAGAAAAACTATTGAACGATTTGCTCAAAAGGCAAACTCCAATGCTCTTCCATAATAAATCACAAACCTTCGGATACATTCTCTGCACGTTTATCAGGAGATCCCACAGGAACAAGCAGCATGTTCGCTTCCAATATTGACAGCATTGCCATCAAGTGAACAACAGACAGCACTTCATACCAAGCACTAGCAAAACAAGCCCCCTGCTCTCCAAGATCCAAAATTTTCTTCTTAAGGACGGCAAAAACACAAGAAAGAATGATAAAAGAAAAACAGAAAAGTTGGCAATCCCATTACATTCTTACTTGCCCATCACCTTCCAAATTCTTCCACTTGAATCCCACCAAACCATCAAGCCGATTCTCTAAAAGAAATCTCAACAAATCAATGGATCCATTTCAAACAAGTGAACCCAAAAAAAGACCAACCTCACCTTTCTTCGTCAGCCCAAGAAGAACAGGCAGGTACTCCTTCAATGCCTGCTGCAGCTCCGGAACAACAGACAGAGCTGCAAAAACAAGAGCAACCAACACTCGAAAAACATCATAAAAAACACCCGTTTCAACCCAAAAAAATGAGAAAAAAAAAAAAACCTAAAGATTCTTCGATCCCATCTCGTACCATTCTGCTCCGAAAGCATCACGATCCGGCCCCTGAGCTCGCAGAGATGGTCCAACAAGCCCCGGGGCACGAGCCCTCTCAGCGGCCTAACCAGATCCACCGGCACGGGAGCGCGCAACGACGGCACGAAGACGGCAACCATGGGGATAGTGGACTTCCGCTTGCCCCTTCTCCTCACCATCCCCACTTTGCCCACCGCCCCGCCGCTCTTCGAGGTGGAAGAAGCGCAACCCATCTTCGGAACTGGGGTACCACCCAAATCACATCTCAGCAGATGACCCAAGAAAGATGCATGGCAACCGTAGATTAGAGGATCAGAATCGAGTTGATTACGCCCCGATGGTGGTGGCGAGGAATGGGATAAGATTGAGATCTCGAGTTGAGGGAGAGAGAGAAGCGAGCTCACATGGCCATGAACGTTGGGATCGGAGCTCGAGGAAGATGATGAGAGTGGAGAACTGGAGAAGTAGTAGAGGAATTTAGTAATGGGAGACCGTAGATTGGCGCCGTTTTTTTAAAAAAGGATAGTATTTTAGCATATGGCCCCTGTATCATCATATTATTGAGATATGAGAGATATTACGGGGGTTCATAGCATATACAGGTCCCTGAATTCTTTTTTGAATGGATCTGCATGACATAATTATCAATTGGGTCAGTTAGCTGTGCCACCAAGGTCGTGAATGTAGTTTTGTTAAAATGCATTTTTATTTTTATTTTTATTTTTAAAGAAAGAAAGAAAGTTCTAGATGGATCTTTTATTTAGAAACTTTTTATCAAAAGTAAAGATCAATTTTCTAACAGAGGTAGTACATGATATTGACCAATGCAAGCTACGGAGGAGGCAAGGCAGCGGAGAACCCGGTGCCCAACTTATGCCGCCACCTTCACCTTTCCCTCTTTCTCTGGTTGGGGGACAACACTTCGAGGAGGGACGACAATAAGGTGCTTGTGGTAGGGATTTTGACTTTTTCGAATAAGTTTTAATTCTAACTCCATTAATGTCCTTTTGTTTTAAGGACAAAAGGCTTATGTGTCAGACTTTTAATGATAAAAATGTCCTCCTCAAAATCCAAAGTCTTTCCCCCTCAAGAAATTGGTATCTTAGAGACAAACGTGAATTTTTAATTTTGGGATGATAATTAATCTGTATACATGGAATTTATAGAGTACTGAAATCAACACATTTAAAATTATGTGATACAAAATATGGTATGATAATTCAAATTAATGAAGAGAAATTGTTTACAAATTTATTACTTTAATTTTACATTTTTAGAGCAATTGGGATTCAATTGGTTTGCATACATGAAATTTGTAAGGAATTTTCACTTGAGTACCCTTAAAGGTATAACGTGTCCCTCCAAGAAAAAAAAAGGCTAATTATTTATATGCCCTCATAAATGATCGATCATAGCTACAATATCCTTGTGGTTAACAAAATTTGGAAATGGGACGTTACGTTTGTCATCTGTCATTCAAAAGACAAGTTTGCCCTTGTTACTTGTATATTCTTCAAAAATATAAATCTTGTTCAAATCATCATAAAATGACCATTGGAGATGGAAAGTTGTAAAAAAGCACGCCCTTCTTCCTTCCCCACCACTCTTCTTCACATACAAGTCAAAATACCTACAATTTTCATTTTTCCACCCCATTTCGTACCACTAACTCCACTCTATTTTGATGCTGAAATCTAAGACATTGTTTGTATTACTATGGTTCTAGTTATTTTGATAATGGTTAAAGTATGTATATGTTAGTCCTTAAACTAGATTATTCTCCTATTGTAACCTACTCAATTAATCAAATAAGATAGGATTACTGGTTTACATGTTTATAGCCTTTAAATGTTACTTGAAATTCTCTGTTACAAGTGCAACTGTTTGTATAATTATAGAACAAATAGAAGAATTAAGATAATATAAATTGAAATGCAACATTGATACATTCACTTTAAAGTATCTTCAAACACTTGTTGAAGCATTAAGATGACATATCAGACATGTTTAAAGTCGATCAATCACATAAAAATACATTGAAACATACCTAAATGATACATTCAATCAAACATGATTTTATAACTTAAAGACATAACTCAAACATTCATAAAATTACTTGTTCTCATGCTAACATTTAAATTACATCACTAACCATATGTTTTGTCCAATACTGAATACATCACTTTAAAGTAAAACAAAGTATCTTCACAAAAATACATAAATGATTTCATAACTTGATACCATCTAGAAAGATAATATGGTATCAATCTATATCTTCACAAATAACTTTCATGAGTCACAAAAAATTATCCAAGAACGGTATCTTCACAAAAATTTTCTTCCTCACTTATACTTGTGGATACAGGATTTTCAACGTAGCATCTCAGTTTACGTTCTTTCAGTGTCCCTTTATTTATGTACGACTCCACTACTTCATGAATGTTAAAGTAGTTGTGATTATCACATTTGATTCGCTTTAGGTGGCCCTTGAGACACTTAGGGAGATTTGATGTACATGCAGGTTCAACTATCTTAGGACAATACTAATATTATCTAAGGATGTCCATACTAATGAGCTTCTTCCTCTTCTTCTTTTTCTTATAAAAATAAGATTAAAAATTCATGGATTAATAAAGTGTAGTAAATGGACTGAAAGAATAAATTATTATTGAAGTGAAATAAAAAGAAAATACTTACTTAAGGGTTTTATCCCTCCAGTTACAATTAAATGTAAATATTTAACGATAAAATGCAAAGCATGTAATACAAAAAACTTTAAAAAAAAGGAAAATGAAAAAAACACCTCCTTTTAATTTGTGCAATGTATGCACGAAGTGCGAGATGACAATGGTTGGGATCGATGTCGCTGGAAAAAATCTTAAGCTCTATTTTTTCTCTAGTTTTCTCTTTTTCTCTTCTCAATTTCTCACTTTCGAAAGTTCTCCAAAATTCTCCCAAAGTTTCTCTCTTCAAATTCCATCCTTGTTTCTCACTTTGAATTCTCCCTTCCTCAAAGGTTGAGGTGAATAGATATTTATAAGGGCAAAAGTGAGTCAACAAAAGATAAAAATCCTAAAAAAGACAAGACGATAAAGCTGCAACAAGGAATTTCCCATTCTGGGATGTAAAACACAGGCAAAGCTACATTTTATGTAGAACGCAACATCAACTGTGCTTTACACCTCCAGATGTCGAGTTAAATTAATGAAGGAATATTCCCCCATCAATGGAGAATTAAGTACAATAAAGCTTGATCAAGTCCATGCATGATCAACATAATTATCCTTAAATGGAAAATAATTTAAATTCAAAATTATTCCAAAAAATGAAAGAGTAAGGTGTGGAGAGTACAACTATCAGGCATAAAACGCAACCTATCAAGCGTTTTAGGTAAAATGCAACTATCCTAGCATTTTACAATCTCAGGCTGCAAACTTGTCAAATGTGGTCAATTGGAACATTTAAATCAGTTAATAATGACCATAAAATATGGCAAGTGGACTTATTTAAAATAATAAAAAATTAATTTGAGTCCAAGACAGAAAAATTTGACTGATTTGGGAGGAAAATGAACTAAACCTGTAAAACACAAGTGTTTGAGCTTTGAATGTAAAACGTAGGCTATAAATGTGTTGAACGTAAGACACTGTGTGTTTTACAACCAGAGTCAATAAATATGTCCCATGAGAGTTTGAAGACAAAGTGAAAGGTCTTCATGGGTGAATGAAAGATGATATGGTGAAATGCGACTTAAGAAAAAATAGGAGAGTACTCAAAATGGGATATCAACAATAATTTGCATCACAACATATAATATAAAATACACGTGAGTGACTATTAAAGAGGTCATCAAGCACACATCCAATAAGAAACACAAGACTTAAAGCAACACAAGGCAGAACCAAAACGCAAAAATGGATCACATAGGTATGACGCATCACCTCAACATGCGAAGAATTACAAAATTGAGGTTGACATCATAGTGTTGATGTTGAAAGTCAAAATCTTAAAAAAACGCGATACACCAAACCACTAGTGCATGTATCACTACACAAAACTTGAAATTCACAGGAAAAATCGACTCAAAAACCACAACTCAAAGTGATGCTAGCATCCCAATATTGATGCCTCAAGAATTTACCAAAAATCTCTAAATCATGATACATATAAGTCATAAGAATATGCATCGAAAAAACAACATTAAAACCACAGAAATCTCAACATAATCCAAAAACTTAACAAAAGCACGCATATGTAACATGCACCAGATAAACCATAGATCTTCTTTTTGCAACATGCTCCAAAACCCATCTTGAGAATGCATGTGAATCTCTAAAACATACATATCAAGCAATATGACTCAAAACTACCAAAACTAGGTCTACTGTACTTCTTAAATATTGAAGTCACAATGACCGAAGTATAGAAAATATGAGACATCTTAACATATTTTCAAAAACTCAATAATAAATTCACTAAAAACTCAACGTAGCACAGAGCACTCAAATATCTTTGAGTAACTCCAAACACACGGTCTAAACCTCCATCATCAATGTGCGAATTAGACAATCAATAGTACCTAAATACTCTATTGCATACAGCCATGGCGGAGTTAGGAATTTTTTATTGTGGAGGCTATAGAAAATAAAATCAAGATAGATGGAAAAAAAATTTCGATACCATGATTATAAATAAAAAATATGTCAACTTTAAAAACTACCAATATATATATATTTTTTAATACTATTTCAAAAAAAACTCCAATAAAAAGGAAAAAATTACAATTGTCCTCGACGACGATACATTTTTTGGAAGCGTTGCATGATTGCTTCATTTCTAACACTATCAAATATATCTTTCTCAATATAAGTCACTAGATTATCATTCATCCAATCATCTTCCATTCGATTTCTCAATCGATTCTTTACAATATCTATTGCAGAGAAAGACCTCTCAACTGATACTGTAGACACCCCGATTTTGAGGTGACCCAGAGATGAGTATCCTTATGTTGCTTTGGATATGATCAGCCCTTGAACCGAGTCCCAAACCCATTAGCCAGAGCCCCAATCAGACATTCTGTGAGCTGGGTTGGCGCACCAAGGAGGCGCACCAAGGTGGCTCACCAATCAGGCGCCCAGCTGCGGCTGTTGACCTTCCATCTTCCGGGCTGTTACCTTTGCAAACGATTGTGCCAACGAATATTCGAAGCTTTTCGTTTGCAAGACCCTTTGTTTCTCTTGTATAACCCATCCCTAGATCCCTATAAATAGAGATCCATAGCAGCCATTCCAAGGACAACATTTTTGGGAGAAAAACTCTGGTGCTGAAATCTGGAAAACAGATCTGCACTACAGCAAGTTCTTGCTTGAGTTCCTCCTTCCACCCAACAACCAAAATTT
>JAMKQA010024308.1:0-23485 GCA_024699735.1 Posidonia australis
TCTATATGCTCATGCATGAAGATGACTGAAAACATGCCAAATCAAGGAGAAGTGAAATCAAAGGAAAAAATTAATCCGAGGGTCAAATGTAGGCATTGTTAATGTCGCTTTACTGTATGCCCTTGGGCGATGAGGAAAATCGTGAAATTCTAGGAAAGCATCTCGCAAAACAGCGGGAATTGGGATAAATCTGAGAAAATCAAAAAGGGAAAAATAATCCTTGTTTCGGGACCATGTCGGCTTTGTAAGCCTTTTACTGTACACTCTCAGGCGATGGAAAACCAAAACAAGTGGTAACCGCGGAAAACCGAGGAAAACCCGAAAAACGAGGAGAAGACTAAGCTCAAAACAAAGCTAGAAAAGCATGCACCGAGTAAGGAAGAAAAGATAGGGAAAAATCGTGCGAAAAGATGTGAAAAGTATGCAAAATGCAAGTGTGAGTGCAAATCTGAAAACTCTAGGGGGTTTTGTGAAAAAAGCCCAAATCCAAGGAAAACTGACATTCAGAAGCCCAAATCATCGAAAATACATAGGAAAACACATTCCATGCATGTATGAAGAAATCTAGGGTCAAATGTGCATCCCTAGTCAAAATGAAGTTCACTAGGGGTTAAAATGCAATTTACCCACTCATGCATGCAATGCAAATCAATTCAGCATAAAATCAGGGTAAAAATGCAATAAAATGGCTCAAAAATGATCCAGGAAGTTTCAGGGGCAAAATGGTCATTTTACCCCTGAAAACAGGCAATCAGAGCAAAATAAATGAAGCATAGGGGCTAAACTGCAAAAAACCCAACAAACTAAGCATCCAGAAGAAATTCAATAAAAACAGAGGGTTAAAATGCAATTAAACCATGAAAACAAGCTTCTGGAAGTTTTTTGTAAAACACAGGGGTCTAAATGCAATTTGTCCAATGAAAACATGCTTCTGAAAAATTTTCAGAGAAGTATGAGGGCTAGCATGCAATTAATCCATGAAAAACAACTATCTAGAGAGTTTTTAAAATATGCAAGGGCTTAAATGCAAATAAACCAGCAAAATTGAGCATTCTGAAACTGTATGAAAGTACAAGGGCTTATATGCAATTTTTACTGTAAAAATGAACTGTTAGAAACCTTTTGAAGAAGCTCAGGTTCTCACATGCAATTTTCACAATAAAATGAATTATCAGAAACATTTCAAGGAAATCCAGGGTCCTCTATGCAATTTGTCTGAAGCAAAGCACATTTTTAAAAACTCTGGAGGGCTTATTAAAGTTTTAAACTCAGAAAATATTATTTTAAATGTTGAGGGTAAAACATGTAATATTTTCAGTTAAAACTTTATTCGAAACATTTTATAAAAATGATTGCAGGAGCTATATGCAATAAAAGGACCAAAAAGTGATTCCAAAATGACCTATTTGCAAGAAAAACATAAACTTCAGATTTTATTCAAATAAAATGTTTTAATTTTTTTTTTTAAAAGAAAAAAGGAACGACGGTCGCCGGCGACGGAGCTCGACGACGACGACCGCTGGAGGGGGGCAAACAAAGCCTTCCCGTCTTTCGATCTTAGATCAGACTCCACGGGAAGCAAGAGGGAGAAAAAAGGAAGACATCCAACGAACTGGATGGGTGATCCAGCGGCTCGAACGAGCCTCCCACCTACCTCGTCGTTGAGGTGCTCCGACGACAGAGCCGAGGCTGCTGGTGATGCTCGAGGCGGCGGTGCTGCGATTGTAGAGCTCTAGAGAGTTGAGGAGGTGTGGGGGGAACTTTCCCTTCATCCCGGAGCTCAGTGCAGGCTTCTTGTGCATCTCGGACGTCGCTTGCCATCGACAATTGCACGCTCCGGCGAGTCTGGCTGTGGGGGCCATCCAGAGGTTGAAGAAGGTTCTTGACCGCTCTGGAAGCTCGCGTGAGGCCAGAGGGAGGCTCCCACGGGGTTGAATGCTTGTGGCGAAGCGCGGAGCGGCGGTCGGAGTGAAACAGTGGAGCTTCTTCTCCGACGACAGCAGCTGGGGTATCTCCGACGAATTCCTCCCAAGGCACACCTCAGCAGTTGGAGCAGGGCCAGGAGAAGGGGAAAAGAGAGAGAAGACTAGGGGAGAACTAAACCTAAGCTCTGGGACCAGGGAGGAGCCCCGAGCCAGTGCCCCCACCTAGGCCGTCGGAAATTGACTCCGGCGAAACCTGAGGCACCACACAAACCAGAGGAGGCCTCTGGACCTCTTGGAATTGATCCAGGAAGCAAGGGGGAAGTCCACGGAATGCCTTCTAGCAATAATTGAGCTCTGTAAGGTGTGTACCTGGTCTGACAGTGAAGAAGCTCGCCGGAATTCTGGAAACGGCTGTCGTTCCTCTCCGCGAACTCTCCTCTTGCTCTGGAATTCTCTCGCTCTCCACTCATGGCTCTCTTGTGCGATGAAGGGGTGTACCAGTCGCTGCCTCTACCTCTCCTTTATATATGTGAACCCAACAAAACGCTACAACAACCCATAACAGAATCCGACCAACTGCAACAGAAAGCAACATTCCATAACAAATCAGCACCAAGGTTGTCCCCCGCGCACCTCCATCTGCTCCCTTGCTCACCGACAGAGATGGACGGCGATCTTGTGCCGTGCCGGTGACCCATCCAACGGCTTAAGCAGCCCCAATTCATTGGCTGTATCAACGGTGAAGTGATGAGCTCAATAAGGAGGTGGATTTAGGCTAATTTCGTGAGGCTTGGTGGAGAGAAAATGGGTTCAGCGAGTAAGGAGGAAAAATGTGAAAATTTTGATTATTTTGGGTAGGAAAAACTTAGGTAAATGAAGGAGGATTTTGGGTTTAATTTTGGTAGAAATAGGTTTAACTTTGGGAAATCAAATGGGAGGAAATGTAGGTTGAGCCATTGAGGGCCTTGTGGGCTTCATGGGCCTCCATGGGCCTAAGGGGCCTTGTGGGCCCCTATAGGCCCAAATGGGTTTAGGTGGGCCCAAATGGGCTAAACAGGCTTAACTAGGGTTTAATGGGCCTACGTGGGCCTTCATGGGCCCAATTGGGTCTCCATGAATTAAATGGCCTAATGAGGGTTTGAGCTTAGCCACCACATCTCCATCCTGCAAAATCAAAAAATTGGGGTGTCTACACACCACCTTCCTTGAGCTTTCCTGTTCCAGGAATTCAGTCGGCTGTGGTTACTTCAGCTTTAAGGTCCGTCCCTTTCCCACTCTTGCCTTCTGACCCATCCATCTGTGGGTCTTCTGCCATGCAACCACAGCATCTCTTGGCTCTTGCAAGGAGGCTGCAGTGCATGGCTCTCTATCCTGGTCTTACTTCTGCTCCTTTTCCCTTAACTCCTGAGGTTTCGATGCAGACTACCTTAGCGTTGCAGGCTCCCACTACACTATCGCCCATACCATTGCCTCAACATTTCACTGCTCCGGCGATGAGGGCATCATCTTTGCTCCCTACACCCTCACTGTACTATGCACAACATGTGACTCCATCACCTAGTGGCCAATTGTTTGGGCTGGCTGGGGAGCAGTATGCCTCGAGTTCGTTGCCCAAAATCGTACCGGTACAACAATTACTGCTCCCTCAATCTGCACCTTGCACGACACAGCATGCAATGCATTCATTCCCTTTGCATCTGAATCAGGTTCATCCACGCATGACATCTTTACACTCGACACCTACGCACGGGTATGCTGGCCCTTATGCCTTGACACTAGGAGGCATTAGGGTTGATCCAGGGAGCGCACACGCACGACGCATACAGCATACATGGAACCCGCATCAGCTGCTCCTGCCTTGTCAATAGCAACTTCAGACGCTCTATTGGCAAGGATCGGCGATCTAGAAAGAGCACTTCGTCAAGTGCAAGGCGGGGAACACTAGTCCTACCACTTCCAAGACCTCTGCTATTTTCCAAAGGCGACTCTCCCATCGGATTTCCACATCCCGAAATTTGAAAGATATAATGGTAGTGGCTGCCATGGTTCTAAATGTCAATTTCGCGTCGGACTTCGATAAGTTGAAAAATAGACATGTGTCGGGGAAATATCGGTATGTTGGAATTATGTCGGTGGAAACACGGTAAAAAAAATTTACATTTATTCAGAAAACTTCCATTTCGATATCGTGTCGGAGTTATGTCGGTAAATTGAAAATAAGACACGTGTCGGAGAAATTTCGGTGACACGCGTAGACATTTAGTACCATGGTGGCTGCCCAATATCTAATTTGAAGGCGTATTGCGGAGACCTTGCACAGCTTCAAGGCGATGAAAGGCTTCTTATCTGCCTGTTCTAGAAAAGTCTGACAGGGCCGGCACTTAGATGGTTAACATCCCTCAACACGACCTCTATCATGACTTGGAACGACCTCTCTAAAGCGTTCCTGGAGCAATACTCCTTCATCCTCGACTTAATCCCTAAGCGAAAGGATCTTGTCGCAATCCGGCAGGGCCCCCACGAATCATTTGGGGAGTATGTCAGTCGTTGGCATACACTAGCCTCCCAGATCAAGAATAGACCCTCCGATGAGGAGTCTATCGAGATCATTATAAAAGGAGCACAGCCAACGACTAGGGCCTTGCTCAGCATTCAGCGCATCACCACTTTTGCATCTCTGATTCGGACTGGCATTCGCGTGGAGACTTCGCTGAAGGGTGGGAACTTCCCTGTGCTCTCTGCATTCGCCAAGCAAGCCGCTTCATCTGGCAGCAACTCCAACAATAACATTGTCAACATCGGCAACATCAAGAAGGCAGTCGTCGCATTCGTCCAGCCTTCTGAGGAGCCTTTTGGTGTGGAGAGCTAGCCTGATCAGAATCAATTAGCGTTTACACCTAGTTCTCCACACACTATATACACACACTCCACCGTTGAGCCAGTGCATCACGTTGCATGAGTTCGGTAGGAACAACAACCCAAGTAGAGGCGCGGTCGTCGCTCAGAAAGTGACTTCACTCCGCTCGGAAGGCCACTGAGTGCCCTCTTCCCTCAGATCGTGTCACTTTTACGACTACTAGATCCTCGTCTGTCACCGGACCCACTCCCAAAGTGGTACGATGTAGGAGCGTAATGCGATTATCATCAGCCCCAGGGCACTCGACGGATAATTGCCACACTCTCCGGGATGTTGTTCAGAGCTTGATCGACAACGGAGTTATTGTCATCAATGCGCAGGAGGCAATACCTGCACCTACATCAACACCTGCATCAACATCTGCATAGCCAACCTCACCTCATTCAAGCCTGCAAGCTTTGAGGACTTATAAACTTCGGGGTTTTCCTTTTCTTTTTCTTTTCCTGGTTCTTTCCCGGGGAATCCATCGGGCCTCTCTTTAGCCTAGTTTGTTCTTTTGCCTTTTCGGCGACTTTCGCTTTTGTCGCTTTTGTTCATGTTTTCCTTTTGCTTTGTTCGTTCTTGTCTTTTCTTGGTTCTGTCTAGCGGCATGCACGTGTGCCACTCTTGTTCTTGTTCACTGCCGAGGGGTCCAACCCTAAACTTGCTAGTTTGCCATGAGCTGATCTAATCTAATACGTGCAAATACTCTAGATCAAGTGGAAGACAGCCAACACAGCAGATATCAACACAGATAGAGATGTAGTTTAATGTCACCATCAGATTCAACATTCGCATGGACAGTCTCAGTTCCAATAATGGTTGTGATGGCTACAAATACACTTGTCTTGATTTCAATTTCCAATGGTAGTGCAAGGAGCTATCATAGACCCCAATGGCATGGACAAACAACAACTACAAGGACTAGAGTTGTATCCTTTTCCTGTGTTTCCTTTGTTTCTTTTGCATCATCATATATCAAAAAAAAAAAAAAAAGCACAAAAGATAAAAATGCGAAAAGAAAAACATAAACAACAAAAAAACATCAAGAGCATTAGAAGGGTAGTTTGCTTGTCATTAACATTTTGCCCGATGATCAAAATCGGAAAAGCTTGCCAATGTCAGAGTGGATTATCCCTCCTCAGTTGTCACTACCAAGATGACCAGGTTAGCAAGGGAGCCACCGAACATCAAAGCCAGACGAAATGTCCAAACTCCACAAGGATCCTGCACCTCCAAGAGGGAGATAAAATGTTAGGGGTGACTGAGTGTGAGCCAGAAAATAAAACATGCATTCGCAAGGGCATAAAAGAATAGAGAAGACAGAAGGCGAAGACAGCAGTCAGCCCATGAGTGAGAGGCGTGTGTTGTAGCTCTACCCTTACCATACCTTGGAGAAGAGATGGAGTGTGCGCTTGGTCAAATCACACCTCCGAGGGACTGACCCACCCTCTTGCAATAAAGGCCTCCTGAATAGATCGGGCGCTCATTACCTCCAAGACAAGGTTAGAGTGAAACCACACGTCTGTGAGGGAGTAAAAAAAGAGATAGTGATATCAAAAAAGAAAAGCAGGTGCAAAACCTTAAAGAGTTTGGCATGGAGCTAGGTCCACCGCAATACCTTATAGTGAGTTCGAGTGCCACCACTACCCAATGAGAGCCACCTAACGACTTCCAAGTCTTTGTAGTGGCAACTGAGTCGAAGGTGTCATCCTCCTCTAATGGGCAAACAGCTTTCCAGCTAACTGAGGCCAAACCAACAACTGAACTAAAGAAGCAAACAGTCCAGACAATGAACTCATTGAGTAAGCAAGGCAGTAATTGTAAATAACAAGTACTGAATCAAAGGCATGCATTTCCTGATAGAAATAGGTCATTCTCAAATAAATGGATTGCTCACAATGATAAAGTTCATCTAGGGTAGCAACCTTTGAGGCGCCCCAGATCATGTGGCTAGGGATCTCTAACCTATTTTCCAGATATTTCATGATTTTCTTTAAAAACATCCTTTATTTTACAAGATTCAAGGTGGTCAACTATGGTAGAGCTAACACGCTTAAGTTGGTGGCAGGCTTGAGTCCCTTGAATGTTTTCAATATGAGTTGGTAGCTGTGGTAGAGCTAACACTCTAACCTTACTCAAATTGGTGGCATATTTGAGTACTCTAAACCTAAAGAAGATATTTTTATGATTTCATGTGATTTCTGAGTATCTTCTTGACCTTTAAGGAATCCTTGTGGATTTAACATAAAACAACAGCGGATAAAATGCAAGAGACTTGGATGTTGCCCTTGCGATAGGCGACGAGACTAGACCCCAATGCAGAAGGTGACATATCCTATCGTTGTAGACATAGGCAACTAGGATTTGAAGTCCTGTCATCAAGCCACTAACACCCTAAAATTTTCTCTCCAGATAATTTGTCATCTCGGGCTTTAATATAATATATGGGATATTTATAAATATTATCATGATTTTTCTCATGACTATTCTAATTTCTAAGATTTTCTACATACTTTCATATTTATGGAATATCATATAAATCCTTATCAATGCTAGATAGTTTCAGAGAGTTTTAGAAAAATGGATGACATTGGATTTTATATCATAAATTTTTGTCATGGTAAAAAACGAGATATGATATTAATTATCACTTTTTGAATGCTAGATTGGCATAAAATTTAAAAAGATAATTTCAACATGTGCTAAAATTTTAAAAATTTAATTAATTACGAGTTTGGAATGAGTTATAGATATATTTGGCATGATTCTCGTAATTATAGGGGATGTTATCTTTAAAATAGATATTTGATTTGGATTTGGATTTGGATTTGGATTTAAAATTTGATTTTTAATCAAATATTTTTTAGAATATTGTAGCAGTTACGAGGGAATTTTAAATCAATATGATGAGTCGCATATTTTTACTAGATATTTGGTTGATCAGTTTTGAATTTTAATTTTAAATATTGTGATATTTATGTCTCGACGCCACCATGAGTGGTGACTAGCCCCAAAGATATATTTTTGTCTATTTTTCTGCGTTGAAAAATAGAATCTTCTAGGCTATTGTTGGTCACTATGGCGACATATCTGAATATGTCACCGGTGCTATAGGCAATGAGGCTAAAATATCTAATTTTCAAATTTAAAAAACTAACCTAATATATAGAAGCTTCCATGACTCGTTTTCAACGAGATGTGACATCCTAGTGCCTATAAATAGACCCCTAGACCTTGAAATCTAGGGAGGCTGGAGAGATTTCTGAGAGAGGTTGTTTAAAGAGTGAAACCTAGGCGAAGCCCTGCCAAAATCTCTAGAGAAAATCCATTCCTTTAGCCCCATTCCTTTTGTTCTAGAGCTACGCCCATGCCTCTATATCTTCAATCAATATTAAAAGAACCACCATTAGAATGCTTTCCTATCCACTCCTCGTAGATAAACCACAAAGCCAAACTTTGATCCATTCAGAGTATATGAACAACCTCCTTCTTATCCTCCAAGAAGCCACAGAACTAGCTCCTTCTCTCCCTCCAAGAAGCCACAGATCTACAAAATTGCTCTCCCAAAAAACCTCACATGATATCTCTATTCAATTTCTCTAGAGAAGAGTCTATCCTTCCATATATAGATGAGATAAGATGGTCATCCCTCTAAATTCGAATAAAATCAAATTTATCAAGATCAGTATCTTATGATAGAAGCGAATGCCGTGATTAAAAAACTTTATTTGATTCAAATTTAAAATTCAAAATCAAATTAGAATGTTATTGTGAAGTAAGCATGTTGGCAGCCAAGTAGTGCCAACCTTGCGTTAGATGCAAACGCGCAAAGTGCATCATCAAAGTGTCACATTGTGCCCATGAAGCTCGTGGCTCTTTGTAATGCCCCAAACCCAGGTATGCTACCTAAATCATAGTATCACAAGCAATCACAATAATTACAGCATTTATTTAACAACTGTAACTAACTAAGGCTCACCTCCAGGAACAGTGGGTGGCTAGTGGCTCCAAACTCAGGCACGAGGACTAGACTGCACCCCAACCTACACTTGAAAACCAAACAAAGCACACGTGAGTGACATCTAAGTCACCCAGTACACGCCGCACACAGAAAATCACGACATAATGGTGAGAAAACACAAGTCTAGACTATTACAAAACGTGGTTTTCTTTCGAAATCCATTTCAAAACATAATTTCTTATTAAAACATTTGAAATCTCTATCCAAAACCTGTCTTTTTCAAAAGCTCACATTCTCTTTTCAATGTTTGGAATTTCTTTCCAAAACCATGCTCTTTCAAAACCTTATCTCTTTTCTTAATTTCATGCATTTTCAAATTTATTATGCATTTTGAGAAATCCATAGTCACAACCAGATCCAGCCCAAACACAAGGCCTCACCAGGCTCCAAAGCAAAACCACACTCATTGGCTGGTAATTGGTCTAAATCAAAATTCTTATTTATTGCTAGAATTTGGGCCAAAACCATAGGCCAAAACAACAAATCTTATTCTAGCTTATCTCACACATTTGTTTTCACTTTTCTTATTAGTGTTACTTTAATCAGAGGTAATCAAGCACACAAATAGTAGGTGAGGACACCATTTCCCCTATCTCCTTGCACTGCCACGGTGAAGTTTCCCGTGCGAGAGGACACTGCCTCGACCAACTGGCTTTAATTTTATTTATTTCATATGCACAAAGATATGTTTTTTTCCTGATGTTCCATCGATGACCTGAATACCTATGTTCATATACCTAGACTCAACCTACACCATCGATGGTCGGACACCTAAGTCTCAAATCCTAGGCTTAGCCTACACTGTAACAAACATTGGTAACAAAAAAATTCGTCCTAACCACATGATTTCTACATAAACACATCATACATTCCATTCCACACATTTCTATCATTGTTTTCCCATGATTTTTCATGTTTTATTCGCCATTTTCATGCATTATGCTCATTTTCCCCAAACGAAGAGGAGAAGTGAGGAAATGGGGTCACGTACCTAGACCGGCCCTCTGGAGACCTCCTCCACCACACGAGACTCCTCCGATAAGCCTTCTTCCATCGACGTCACGCGCACAAAGGCTCCCCTTCTCCAACTCACGTGCACCACTCTCTCTCTCTCTCTCGGGCACCCCTTCCATTCCATCTTTTCAGCCTTTCTTATACTTCTTCGCCTGGCCAACTCTGCAAATCTTGTCAGCTGCTGCCCCACCATGCCAGAGACGGAGAGGATGGGACGAGCACGGGTTTTGCTATGTAAGAATGGGTGGCACAGGATGGAAGAAAGGAGTGAAAGAAGATGGTGACTGGTGAGTGAGGCACTATGCTTCTTTTGTCCAAGGTCAAACTCGAGCCTACTCAAATAGGAAGACACCCCAACTTAGCCACACCAAGAGAGAGGAACACTACCAAAATCATCAAACATCAGATTATCCATGAATAATCCATATTTCAAGTATTACAATTAATTACATGGTTTACAATTAAAAATGGATAATCAGACCTAGATGTCACATCCTACCACTTTACATGAATTTCATCCTTGAAATTTAGCTCTAATAAAATAAGTAGGGGTACTGTCTTTAGATGTCCACCTCACGCTCCTAGGTAGCCATCTCTGTACCATGGTGTTGCCACTGAACCAATACCAATGGAATCACTTTATTCTTAAGGACTTGCTCTTTTCTGTTCAGTATCTAGACTGCATTTTCAACCATAAATAGGTTCTCTTGTAGCTCCTCTAACTATACTTGTATAACCTAGGACGCATCGACCAAATACTTCCTCAACATGGACACATGGAAGGTGCTGTGTACACAAGCCAACTCTGGAGGCAGATCTTGTCTATATGCCACTTCACCAACCCTTTTGGTTATTTGGTACAGTTCGATGTATCTGGGCTCAGCTTGCCTCTCTTTTTGAACTGCATCACTCCTTTAGTTGGTGACACATTCAAGAATACGAAGTCTTCGACCTTGAATTCCAGAGGTCTCCGCCTCCTATCTGCATAATTCTTCTGCCGACTCTGGGCAGACAACAACCTCTTCCTAATCAGGTCCACTTTGCCCTTGTACTGCTGTACGATTTCGGGCCCAATCAACTTTCTCTCACCCACCTCACTCCAGCAAGTGGGTGTCCTACTACATGGTCTTCCATAGAGTGCCTCATATGGTGTCATACCAATATTGGCGTGGTAACTATTACTATATGCAAACTCAATCAGAGGTAAATGATTCTCCCAGTTACCACCAAAATCCAAGGTGTAGGCTCTCAACATGTCCTCTAGTGTCTGGATGGTCCTCTCTGTCTGACCATTTGTCTGGGGATGAAAGGTGGTACTAAAACTCAACACTGTACCAAAAGCCTCATGTAAAGCTCCCCGAAACCTTGATGTGAATCTCATATCTCTATTAGATACAATAGACACTGGGACACCATGCAGTCTCATAATCTCTACAACATTAAACTCTACCAGTTTTGCCAAGGGAAGATTCACCCTCATTGACAAGAAATGTGTCGGTTTTTCAAGGCTATGACAACTAGGCCTGATTATCGATTTTTAATTGTAAACCATGTAATTAATTGTAATATTGTATGAATGGTTTATTAATGGATAATCTGTTGTTTCTTGAATGTCTGAGCTTGTGGTTGGCTTTCTGTGCACCTGCATGTGATTTGGGACCAATGTAGAGTCCAATTTGAGGATGCACAGTCACCTTGATTTGTGTGCTCGTCCCTTCCTCTTTTCTTTCTTTCTTTTTCTCCTTCTCTCACTCACGAGCTCACCTCATCCCCGTCTCCTTCCCCTTTATCCTCCACCACGCTGGCCCGTGCCACCAACGACGTTGGCCCGTGCCTTCCCGTCTTCTCTGACGTGATGGTCTACCGGCGTGATGCAGGAGGAGGAAAAGATAAGAGAGGTAGAGGCGAGTGGAAGAGGGAGGGCTATGATGCGAGAAGGAAGAAGGAGAGGAAGAACGACGCGCATAGAGAAGGTGGTGGCTGACGGTGTGGACCATCGGTGGATGAAGCTTCGCCGGGCCTACGCTAGAGTGCGAGGAGAGTCGCTGGTGTGCGGAGAGGCTCGCCGGAGAGGTACGCGACTCCTCCTTTCCCCTTGTTCTGCATTATCTTGAAAATGAGTTAAATGCAAGAAAATGATGAAAAATGCATGTAAAATCGTAGAAAAATAAGGGAATTGCTAAGAATGAGCTGAATAGCATGAAAACAGAGATATCATGCGGTTAGGATGGAAATTTGTTGGAATATACAAGATTTTGGGATGAAGGTTACAGTAGCCATTTTTGAGTCTCATCCCTTTGAGATTTTCGTGTGGATTGTGTGGTTAATGAAATCATGAATGGTTTGATGGGTTTTGAAGTAAACTTAAGGGTCTACACCCCATGATTTATTGGTATTTTGTGATGTGTGTTTGGGAGGTCCGATCGAGGCTCCCACTTCCGGCGATTTCGTCGACTGAAACAGGAGAATGTCGTGGTTGCGGGAAATTTGGTATGCCGAATTGAATTCAGTATGCCAAAATCCTGACAGATTAAGCCAAAATACCTTGTTTCGGTAGGCCAAAATCATCCGGTCGACCAAATCAGGGACTTTCGGTATACCAAAAATGTTTGGTATACCGAATCAGGGATTTTTGGTATACCAAACCTGGTTTTTGTCTACCGATTTTACCTTGGCCCTAATATATATAATATGGATATTAAATGAAGGATAAATGGTTTAAGAGGCATGTAAAGCATGTGTTAATGATGTTTTCCCCTGTAAATGACATGGAGGATTGTGGAACCCAATTAAGTGGATTTGAACGTGGTTTGGGTTTTAGACCCTATAAATGAGTAAATGGTTGATTATGTGTGGTTTTAGGCATGAGACCCAATTGTGATTTTAAAACACATGGTTTTTCATGAATTGAGTTGGGACCCTAGTGGAGGGTCAAGTGTTGAATGGAAATAGATTCCCGCAACGAAAATGAATGGAAATGGAAATGGTTTTGAAATGGAAAGCTTAAAGAGTTTTGAAAATGAAACACTAATAATGTGTTAAGGAACCACGGGGGCTGGTGTCGATAACGTGGTGGGAGTATGAGGCTCCATTGAAACCAGTTGCCAGACACGACTGTGGTTGTCGAGCTTGAGATGGTGTAGGTTGAGCTTGGGTTGTTGAACCTATTTGTTCGAGTCACTGAGCTCGTGACGGTGTAGGCTGAGCCTAGCTTGTTGAACCTAGTTGTTCGGGTCACCGATGGTGTAGGCTGAGCCTAGGTCATTGAACCTAGTTGTTCGAGTCATCGATGGGGCGTCAGATAGAGACGTATCCCTATGCATATGTGAAAGAGATTGAGGCCGGTTGGCCTAGGCGGTCGCATCCCGCATGGGGAATTTCACCGCGGTAGTGTAGGGTGGTAGGGGAAATGATGTCCTCATCCACTACTTGTGTGCTTGGTTACCCCTGATCAAGGTAACATTAGTAAGGAAAAGTGGAAATAAATAAGAAAAGAATGTGATTTTGAGAAATAAAAAGAATATGGTTTGGCTAGGATTGGACTTATGAATGGTCCTAAAATCCTGGAATGAAATAATGATTGTGCTTTAACCAGTTCCTAGTCAATGTTTGTGATTTTAGTTTTAAGCCCTATGAGGCATTGTGTTTTAGGCTGGTTCTGGTCAAAAAATGTGAATTTCTTAGAAAATGAAAAGGATAAGAAAAGGGTGATCTTGGGAAGAAATCCCAAGTAACAAAAAAGGGCACGTTTTGGAAAATGATTTCCAAATGTTTTGAAAAAGAAAAGATGAGTTTTGAAAAGATTATGGATTTGGGACCAAACTCCCAAGTGATTTCAAATGAAGGGAAAAAATGGATTTTTTTTTTAAAGAAAAATAAGTTTTATAAGTTAAAGTCGAGTTTTTGTCTTTTCGCTGGATTTCGCTGTTTTTGTGTTTAGGGCACGTGCTGGTTGACTTAAATGTCACTCACACGTGCTTGTTTGGTTTTTAGGTGTAGATCGTGTTCAGTCGAGTTTCGGTGCTGGAGTCGAAGCTTCTAGCCGCACATTGTTTCTTAGAAGTGAGCCTTAGTAACAGTTGTTTAATTTTACTATAATTAGTGTAATTTTGCTTATGATACTATGATTTCGGTAACGTGCCAGGTTCAGGGCGTTACAAAGGCGATCCACAATCACCAAACTGTATCATTCTTCCTTCAGGTCCTCGGTAAACTTGTCACAAAATCTATCTACACATTTTCCCATTTCCACACTAGAACGTTTAGAGGCTGTAAGGTCCCTTCGGGCATCTGGTGTTGTATCTTCACCATCTGGCAAGTTGCACACTTCGCCACATACTCAACAATTTCCCTTTTCATCCTAGACCACCAGAAATTCCTTTTTAGGTCCTTATACATCTTAGTGCTTCTTGGATGAATAGTATATCTGGAGCGGTGAGCTTCGTCAAGCAGACTATTTTTGATTTCCTCTACTTGAGGTACATACAATCTCAGGTCATACCTCAACCCATCATCTACCCCAACTGAAAAGTGAGGAACATTTCCACCTTCCAGCTTTCTCCAAATATCTGATACAAAAGAATCATACCACTGAGCGATGACAATCACCTCAATCAATCTTAGGTGAACAAATAAATTTACCAACACAACTTTAACAACTTCCTAAGACTGTCTCCGAGGTCAGCACTCTAGTAGCCCTTCTAATAATTTCCATTCACAAATCATCAGGCTAGCCATGATATGAGTGTGTCTGCTTAAAGCATCTACAACCACATTTGCTTTCCTTAGGTGGTATGACAGGCTGAAGTCATAATCCTTAATGTATTTCACCCAGAGCCTCTGTCTTAGGTTCAGATCCTTCTGAATGAAGATGTACTTCAAACTCTTGTAATCTGTATACACCTCATACTACTCGCCATACAGATAATGTCTCCAAATCTTCAAGGCGAACACAACAGTTGCTATTTCCAAATCATGGATGGGATAGTTCTTCTCATGATCTTTTAAATGGCATATGGCATACGCCACCACCTGACCATGCTACATCAGCACACACTCCAAGCTGGTCCCACAAGCATCACTATAGATGGTGAAACTGCCACTCCCAGAAGGCAAAGTCAAAACTGAGGCTAACACCAGACGAGCCTTCAACTCATTGAAGCTCTCCTTGCACTGCCAATCTAAGGCAAAATGCACTTCCTTTGTTATCAGTATGGTTAATGGTGAAGCAGTCTTGAATAAATAATGAATAAATCTCTTATAATATCCTACCAGGCCAAGGAAACTTTTGATTTCAGTGACTGTCTTCGGTCCGGCCCAACTGTTAACAGCCTCCACCTTGGCTGGATCTACCTTGATGCCTTCTTCTGAGATGATATGACCAAGGAAGGACACCTCATCCAACCAAAACTTGCACTTGGAGAACTTGACATAAAGTTGATGTTGTCTCAATGTCTCCAGTACGATCCTCAAATGCCTCTGGTGGGTCTGAACATCAGGAGAATATACTAGGACGTCATCCACAAAAATGATCATAAACTGGTCCAAATAGGACCTGAACACCCTATTCATCAGGTCCATGAAGGCAGCCGGAGCATTCGTCAACCCGAATGGCATAACCAAAAATTCGTAATATCCATAGCATGTGCAAAAGGTTGTCTTCTGCACATCTAGCTCACTGATCTACAACTAATGATATCTAGATCTTAGATCTATCTTAGAAAACACCGATACTCGCTACAACTAATCGAGCAAATCATCGATCCTGAGCAGTGAATACTTGTTCTTGATAGTGATCTGATTCAACATCTGGTAGTCTATACAGAGCCGAAGTGAACCGTCCTCCTCCTTAACTAATAGTACCGGAGCCCCCCAAGATGAAACATTGGGATGAATAAATCTCTTGTCCATCAGTTCCTGCAGCTGATTCCGGAGCTCCCTCAATTCAGTGGGTGCCATTCTATATGGAGCCTTTGAAATAGGACCTAATTCTGTTACTAGATCAATCATAAACTTCACTTCCCTGTGCGGTAGCATACTTGCGAATTCCTTTGGGAAAACATCAGGATATTCCTGCACCACTGGCAGATCTTCAACCCCAATCACAGGTGAAGTAGAAGCAATCACACAGGTCAAATAGTCCACACTGCCTCTTGTTAGATGATGGTAGGCCTTAATAGTAGATATCACCTTCCTAGGCTCACTCGGTCTTATGTCTTGTCCACACACCAGCCTTGGCTGGACACTATGCCAGAACCCTTCTCATGGCACAATCTATCACGATTGAATACTGTGCCAGCCAATCCATTCCTAGGATAATGTCATAATCTTGCATGTCCATCAAGATCAAGCTGGCCTGAAAATTCCTATCTCCAAGCTGAACATCCACTAGTCTCAAATATCTCCACATTAGACTGTGTTCTCCCAATGGAGTAACCACATCCAGGTGGAATGCCAATCTAGCTGGCCTGGTCCTGATCCACAGTAAAGGACTCAGAGGCAAAAGAAAATGAACTCCTAGAGTTGAATAAGACTCAGGCCATCCGGTCAGCCATAAGAAAAGATCCTAACATCAACATATCATAACTATAATCATAATCATAACAAAAGATAGTGTCGATTAAATATAGGATCCATTATTACCAGACAGGATTCAACTCATGCAGCCATACTAATTCTCACCTTCCACAACATCTCCTGCTGGACAAACATTTAGGGCAATAATGGAGAACACTCTCCCCTTGGTAGGCTGATGAGGCACATCTCTTGCTGGCTCCGGTTGACTAGGACAATCCTTCTAATAGTGTCTGAACTTCCCACAGTTGTAGTATACTACACTGTCTAAACTTCTCTGCCTATGCCAACTGCCCCTTCTTACCACAGACATGGCATGGACGTATCTTCGAGCTGCTGCTGGATCCCACATGGCTGAAATAAACTCTTTCTTCTTTATCGGATGTTGGCCGCTCCTTCTGTTTCTTCCCAGAGCTACCAAAACTCCTAGAACTTGGCGCTCCAGTGACTGAAGGTTGAGAAACAGAAGGTCAGGAGACAGAAGGTCGAGAGACAGACTTCTTCCCCTTATCCTTCTTAAGATACTCTTCCTAGAATAGCCTACGATCATCCTCATAACAGCTTGCAAATTCAATGGCATCTACCATGGTCTGACATCTGAAGCTAATAATTCTAGATCTTAGCACTAGATTAAGTCCTTCCACAAATTTCTTCGCTCTGTTCTTCTCGGAAACCACAGCCTGAGAGAACTCCTCTAGCCGAAGGAAGAACGACTCACACTCGGCCACATTCAAGCTTCCCTGCTTCAGGTTCTGGAATTCTCTGTCCAACTTGTCCCTCTCATGCTTAGGGAAGAACCTCTCATAAAACACTTCTTGGAACTCCTCCCAAGAGATCATCAGTAGGTCCACATTTGGAAACTTGGTGTGGCGCGTAGTCCTCCACCACTGATCTACAGCACCCTTGAGCTGAAATGCTGTGATCCGGACCCACTTCTCAGTTGGACACTCGATCTCCTCTAGGATCTTCTCTACCTTCAAGAACCAAGCCTCACACTCCTCCGATGTGCCGCGCCCATTTAGAGCAAATGCACCCAATTGGCGGAACGACTTAATCCACGGGTCTCCTTTTGCTTCATCCTTACTATTGCTACTGAAGGACTAAGCGAAACCCCACATCATCTCATCAAACTCCCGTCGCATGCCCCTCCAAGCAATTCTCGCTCCCATCTTAGAGCCAAGCACTAGGGCCTTGCCACGGCTACAGCCTTGACAAGATATCTTCCTTCCAGCACAACAAAAGAGAACAACAACCAAAATCAGGCGCAAGACTCTCTACCGTGAAGTCCTACTGAGCCACTAGACCGGACATCACGAAGCTGGTGCACTAGGTGTAACCTTAGCTCTAACGCTACTCTGTAACATCTCGAACCAGAGTACGCTACCTAAATCATAATATCACAAGCAATCACAATAATTACAATATTTATTTAACAATTGTAACTAACTAAGGCTCATCTCTAAGAACAATGTACGGCTAGTGGCTCAAAATTCAGGCATGGGACTAGATTGCACCCCAAACTGCACTTGAAAACCAAACAAAGCACGCATGAGTGACATCTAAGTCACCCAATACGGGCCTTACATAGAAAACCACGATAAAACAGCAAGAAAACACAAGCCTATACTATTACAAAACATAGTTTTCTTTCAAAATCCATTTCAAAACATAATGTTTTTTAAAAACATTTGGAATCTCTATCCAAAACCTGTCTTTTTCAAAAGCTCATATTCTCTTTTCAATGTTTGGAATTTCTTTCCAAAACCATGCTCTTTCAAAACCTTATCTCTTTTCATAATTTCATGCATTTTCAAATTTATTATGCATTTCGAGAAATCCACATTCACAACTAGATCTAGCCTAAACACAAGGCCTCACTAGGCTCCAAAGCAAAACCACATTCATTGGCTGGTAACTGGTTTAAATCAAAATTATTATTTATTGCTAAAATTTAGGCCAAAACCATAGGCCAAAACAACAAATCTTATTCTAGCTTATCTCACACATTTGTTTTCACTTTTCTCATTAGTGTTACTTTGATCAGAGGTAATCAGGTACACAAGCAGTAGGTAAGGACACCATTTCACCTATCTCCTTGTACTGCTACGGTGAAGTTCCCCGTATGGGAGGACACCACCTCAGCCAATTGGCCTTAATTTTATTTTATATGCACGGAGATATGTTTTTTTTCTGACGTCCCATCGATGACCCAAATACCTAGGTTCATATACACAGGCTCAACCTACACTGTCGATGACCGGACACCTAGGTCTCAAATCCTAGGCTCAGCCTACACTGTAACAAACATTGGTAACTACGATCGTATCTGACAATTGATATTTTAACAATTTATCGACACCATCCACTCGTGGTCCTACAGTAGTAACCACGGTCGTATCTGACAATTGGTTTTATTGAAATATCATTCTCCCACCACATGTCGACACCAACCCCCGTGGCTCCAAAACAGATTATTATTTTCTTTTTTCAAAACTCTTAGGTTTTATTTTTAAAACCATTACTTATTCTATTTTATTTGTAGGGAATCATTTCTAAACCAAACATGACCCTTCATTTGGTCCCAGACTAAACACCATACAAAAACCAAGCATTCATATTTACTATTGGGTTTCATGCCCAAAAATCACATCAAACCACATACATTTATCAATTATTTTCATTTTTGGGACCTCAAGCCCAAAACCATACCAAAAATCATTTATATTCCTCTATGCCATCTACATAGGGAAAGCACCATTAACACATACTCATTATCCATTTAAAATCATCTATTTCCATTTTTCATACACATTTATTCATACGGGCCAGGTGCCAAATTCGGCAGACTGAGCCATATTCAGTATACCGAACTGGGTATCAGACACCTAGAACGGTTGACCGAATTTTAGATTCGGTAGTCCAAAAATCCTTTATTTGGTCGACTAGGACATTTCTGTCAACCAAAATCCCTTGATTTGGAAGACTGGATATTTTTGGTCCATCAAAAAATGGGTTTCTAGTCGAATACTGACAGGAAATAGTATGTCGAATTGTATTCGACATACCGAAATCCCTGATTTCAGTAAACGTTCCCTATTCCCGACCCATTCGTTCGGCGGAATTGGGACCCCTAGCGGACCCAACAAACACACTACATAAATCTTGAATAAAATATGGAGTGTAGATCTCTAAGTCTACTTCAAAATCTCTCAAACCATTCACAAATCCGTTCATCATGCTATCCACACGAAAATCATAAAGACATGGAGCTCATCCATGAGCACTGTAGCATGGATACCCAAAATCTCATATAAATAGCAAAAAATTGGTCTTAACCACATGATTTCTACATAAACACATCATACATTCCATTCCACACATTTCTATCATTTTTTTCCTTGATTTTTCATGTTTTATTCGCCATTTTCATGCATTATGCTCATTTTCCACAAACGAAGAGGAGAAGAGAGGAAAGGGGGTCACGTACCTAGACTCCAGCGACCTCCTCCACCACACGAGACTCCTCCAACAAGCCTCCAGCCACCGACATCGTGCGCACAAAGGCTCCCCTCCTCCCACTCGCATGCACCACTCTCTCTCTCTCTCTCTCTCTTGAGCACCCCTTCCATGCCATCTTTCCAGCCTTTCTTATACTTCTTTTCCTGGCCACCTCTGCGAATCCCACCGACCACCGCCCCACCATGCCAAAGACGGAGAGGATGACACGAGCACGAGTTGGCTGTGTAAGCACGGGTGGCACAGGAAGGAAGAAAGGAGTGGAAGAAGATGGTGGCTCGTGAGTGAGGCACTGTGCTTCTTTTGACCAAGGTCAAACTCAGGCCTACTCAAATAAGAAGACACCCCAACTTAGCCACACCAAGAGTGAAGAACACTACCAAAATCATCAAACACCAGATTATTCATAAATAAACTATATTTCAAGTATTACAATTAATTATATGGTTTACAATTAAAAATGGATAATCAGACCCAGATGTCACACTCTTGGCTATTGGTGGCCTTATGGGTTGAAGGCCTTACGCACACTTAAGCCAAATTCAAAAATTTCATTGTGATGGGAAACATAGATTTGAGATAGCACCAACTATGCCTAGCATACTAACCAAGGACTGGGGTTTTCCCCCCACATTGAACTACCGACATAGCTTGATTTGGGTTCAAATCGGCACAAGCCTAAGCCTAAATCTAACACGGATATGGCTTGACCTGAGTCCACTTTTGGCTTGATCCAGTTTAGTCCAAAAAAGGTTCTAAATAAGAATTGTAATTTTAATTATAAATATTAATTTTTAAGTTAAAGTAATTACTTTATAATGCATTTTATGTGTATAAACTTGTGATAGTTAAAAAATAAACTCCCATATTAAAGAAATGAATGTCCACTTTTATGGATAGTATACAATGTCCGAAAATGGACATTTGCTCCATAAAAGTGAATGTCCATTTTTTAGGTAGTGCATTTTGTCTATCTATTCTATAAAAGTGGACATTCATTTTTGTTAGTGAATGTCCACTTTTAGTTTTGTATAATTTTTTTTAAACATTAATAAATCCATTATGGTTAGTCCAAAAATAGGCCCAGTCTAGCCCAATTTGAGCCTGATTCGAAATAAATAAGACTGTAGGTCGAGTTAGAACTACGGGATTTCTAATTTCAGTTTGGCCTAATACAGTTCGAAATATTAATAGACCTACAAAATTTTGATCAAGATTGGCCAATTTCTAGGTCTAACAAAGGCCTTCTCACTCTTCCTAGTCATTTACCAATAGAGCATTCTTGTCAAGGTAACTTCACATTGCCCTTCTCTTCAGGTGGCTTCTATCATTACTGTCTTGATCTCCTTTACCAAGGGATGTAAATGGGTCAGATTAGGGTAGGACAAAGGTCTACATTTACTCTTACCCACAAAGTAACAGATAGAGTGAATATGTACCATTACCTGTGTGTTAACAGATTGATCGATAGATAGAACACATTGACTTGTAAGTTAACGGGTATTAAGTAGAAAATATCTCTATGCTTATCCATTACAAATCAATCAGTTTGAAGCAGGTGGTCATATTCAACTCACATAGAGCCTTACCTCTACCATCAAACATCCTTTTGCATAAATGATCCCTCCCCTGCTTTGTCTTTTTGTTTGTAGGCCCTTGAGGCTGCATGTCAACTATCCATTGGTTGGCATCAAGACACTTACATCAAATTTGAATTGAAAACATTGTCAAAAGAAAGTGGGTTGAGGATTTAATTGGAGTCTTGGAAAAAGAAATTCCATAAACAATGTTGAAGAGAAGCTTGAAAAAAAAAATACAAATGTTCACTATTGGTGAAAAAGTGCATGAACAAGAACTATTTAAAATTTTTTTTAAACGATTTTTAATATATATTACAATCATAGTAAACACTTGACTATGAAACTACCACCAAGTGAAACGGATTCCCATAATTTTTTCTCCTGTCGTTTATGAAATACAAACTTAGGAAGGGAATAATACAATAATATAATTGTAATATATATGATGTCCATAAGAGTCTAATTCTCGACTTTGTACAATCACAAAGAGATTTCACCATTAAACCAAGTGATTATAGATAGAACTATTCGGATTAGGTCAAAAGGTTTAAAGGCTTGTTTCTAGCTTCTAAGGAAATAGGGAAGACAAATATAAAGAGTTTAATTTTAGCCATTTGGATTCCGAGAAGAGTGTCCTTTAGACGTCTAATGCAAGTTTTAATTATCAGGAATGTTTTGATTATGTTTTTCGAATAAATGAGAGATGTTTCTGCTAGAGCATGAAATAAGGCAACAATCTGTAGTGGAAATAGTTTGCATAATTGTACTCCAAGCTTTTGAATTACTATTGAAGCACTACCTCCATGAAGGTCTCCACCCTCACAAGGCCCAGGAGGTTGGGAACTTGGGACCAAGCTCCTCATTATGTTGATCTGCTCCTCCAAATAGTTGTTTCCTCGTGGTAAGAGATTGATGCATATATTTTTTTAAATGGCCTTGAAACTCCTGTCCCTAACAAAGTTTGACAACCAAATGGGTGCAATTAGACATGGAAATCAGGCCGGGCCGGCCCAGGCCCGCTCGGCCCAGCCGGGGCCTGGAAACAGCAGTCGTGGGCCAGGCCGGACCAGGCCCGTCGCGAGCCGTGGGACGGACCGGGCCAAACGGGCAGGCCCGCCCAGGCCCGCAGACTAGGCCCAGTTTGGCCCACGAAACAGTCCCGGGTCGGCCCGCGCACAGTAAAAATAAAAAACTTTAAAAAAAAAAATAAAAAAAACCCGCGGGCTGGGCCAACCCGCAAAAAAATAAAAAAAAAAACGCAGCGGCTACTGTAGCCGTTGAGCAACGGCTTGTAGCCGTTGTGCAGCGGCTACTGTAGCCGTTGGGCAGATTTTTTAAATTTTTTTTTTTTTTAAATATCAAATTTTCACCTATAAATACTCCCCCATACCTTTCGATTTTTCCACAACTCTCTCAACTCTCCTCTACAAAATTCTCAAATCTTCTCTACAAAATTCTCAACTTCTCAAGTGAAGATTTTGCTTTGGTTTTGGATTCTGCCCGGTCTTCTGCTCTCCAGACTCTTGTCTCCACGCAACAGTAGCTGAGCCAGCAACATCAAATTTTCTTTACTTCTAATCCCTCCAAATTCTTTACTTCTAATCCCTCCATTTTTGGGTTTTGGTTTTTGTGGGTTAAGGGTTTTATTTAAATTTTTAATATTAAAATGACAAATTTTGATAATATTGGTAATATTGGTACCCATGATTATATCCCTAGTATGGAGTCAGATAATCCTCAAAATACCCCAAATACTTCACAATCCACAGCCACAAAAAAACCTAGGAAACAAACTTCTTGGGTTTGGGAGCATGTTACATTAGATCCTATAGATCAAACTAGGTGTTACTGTAATTATTGTAATACCACATACACATGTCCTAGGGGAGGGGGTGTAGGTCACATATCTAGACATTTACAAAAATGTATAGACAAACATAATAAAAATGAAAATACA
>JAMKQA010024309.1:0-22144 GCA_024699735.1 Posidonia australis
CTCCTAGAGGATGAGGAAGGAGAGGGAGGAGTGACCCCGTAGGTCTCTCCTGGATCCAGAGGCCAAGGGCCTTGCCGGTGGTGGCGAACCCACCACCGGAGACGAGGACGACGGCGTTCAGGGGCTCTGCTCCACTGTGGCTTGTTCAAGGAACCTAAGGGGACCTAAGGGGCATGCTTCGTTCCTAGGATGAGGTGAGGAGGTTACTTGAGAAGGCATATCGCTCCCGACGACTCGACGACAGCCCTCTGGACATATCTCCGGCGACGATGGTTGGTGGCTCCAGGTTGCGAAAAAGGAGGGCAAAGGTTGCTCTAGATACGTGGGGAATACTGGGGATTCTAGGGTGGACACAAGCACGCTGGGAGAAGGCTCGAAGCCAGTGGAAGTCGATGGTTGTCGATGGGTTCTCGGTTAGTCGACGGTGAAGGCTTTATACCCCGACGTAGCTTGCCTCCGCCGTGGATCCTCCTCCTCAGCCACTAGGCGCCGTAGGATCACGCGCGTGAGTCGGAGGAAGTTGATTGGAGATCTCGGGGCTCTGAGGTTTGCTCTGAGGCTCGTGGGACGTCGCCGGAGGGCTCGCCGGAAATGTTGGGGTCGTCGAAACCGTTGTCAGAATTTGTTTTTGGGTTTTATATAGTTTTTTATTTAAGAATGTATTGGGCTTATTGGGCTTAGGGTTTGATTTTTTTTGTTTTCTTTTGTTTATTTGTTTTAAGGTTTTGTTTTTAAGATTTTTAAATGGATTTTGGGTTTTAGGTTTAGGCTTTTCTTTAGGTTTTATGATTTCCATTAAATTCATGATTAAGGTTTAATTAGTTGGTTTTAAATTAGGTTTTAAAATATTTTAGGTTTTTGTTTTATTTTTGTTTTTGGAATTTTTATGGATTTAGGGTTTTACTTTTAAGTTTTAAATTAGGGTTTTGTGATTTAAATTTGATTTTTAATTTTGGGATTTAGGGTTTACTTAATTGGTTTTTAAATTAGTTTTTTAATTATTTTAGGTTTTTGTTTCATTTATTTTAATTTTATGGTTTTTTTTTAATTAGGATTTTGGGTTTAATTAGGGTTTGGATTAGGGTTTTAATTATTTTAGGTTTTTGTTTTTATTTATTTTAATTTTAGGGTTTTGCTTTTTAATTAGGATTTTGGGGTTTCAATTTAGGGCTTTTGGATTTTAATTAGGGTTTTGGATTTAATTTATTAGAGTTTTGAGTTTAATTAGGGTTTTTGTGTTTTAATTAGGGTTTATGGTTTAATTAGGGTTTTGAATTTTAATTTAGGTTTTTGGATTTTAAATAGGGTTTTTTGTTTAATTAATTAGGGTTTTAAATGATTTAAATGGATTTTAGCTTGAATTAGGGTTTTTGTTTGATTAATTGGATTTTAAGTGGATTTTTTTTTATTTTGATTTGAATTAGGGTTTTTGTTTGATTAATTGGATTTTAAATATTTTAGATGTGTTCTATTTGGCTTTAATTTTAATTAGGTCAAAGTGGACTAGTGTGGGCCTGAATGGACTTGTGTGGGCTTAAGTGGGCTAGGGTTTTGGTGGTCGCAACCAGAGCATCATCCAATGGAACCTGTTGCTTAGTGACTTTAAAATTGGGGTGTCTACAGACGCCCCTCCCTGAGCGAGATCGAGGGAATCGAGACTGATGGTCAGGGTTGACAAGACACCCCACCTGAGTCCGCGGGAGAGTGATATTTGCTGTGGGGCCGTGAGCCACTTATTCGGTGGATGTACCGAAAAGTCATGACTCGTGGCCCATGCATGATGTTGATGCAAAGGATGACTCTAATGCTGAGTGATGCATGGGGGCGATGCAGATGATGAGTGTGTAACTCAGCTCTTGGAGGGAAGCGTGAGGGATTTCCCAACTCAGGCCATGGGATGCTCGGGCAAGTCTGTCAGACTTGTTGGCCAGGGGTAAACTTGGCAAATGACGGACATTCTGGCCAGAAATAATGCATGGCAAGATGTCGGACTTGCCAACCGAGGGATAGACTGATGACAGATGTCAACCAGATAGTCTGGGGGTATCAGCTCACTCATGACATGTCAACCGGATTGTTTGGGATATCAACCCGAGAAAAGGGGCTTTAAGTAAGACCACCACACTTGCAAACTAAGGGACAAAGCACGATAAGTTGACGGACCTACCGACCGGATAGTTAGGGCTATCAGCCCAATGATGAGTTGATGGACTCATTGCCGGATAGTTAGGGCTATCAGCCCGATAGTGAGTTGACGGACTCATTGCAGGATAGTTAGGGTTATCAGCCCGTTAATGAGTTGACGGACTCATCACTAGATAGTTAGGGCTATCAACCCGATAGTGAGTTGACAGACTCATTGTCAGATAGTTAGGGTTATCAGCTCGATGATTAGTTGACGGACTCATTACCAGATAGTTAGCGCTATCAGCCCGATAGTGAGTTGACAGACTCATTGTCGGATAGTTAGGGCTATCAGCTCGCTAATGAGTTGACGGACTCATCACCGGATAGTTAGGGCTATCAGCTCGCTAATGAGTTGACGGACTCATCACCGGATAGTTAGGGCTATCAGTTCGATAATGAGTTGACGGACTCGTCTCCGGATAGTTAGAGCTATCAGCCCGATAATGAGTTGACACCAAGATTCGTCCATTTATGGCGAACCTAGGATGAGATCATCTAGACCTTGCCAGGTCTAGGAAAGGATAGAAATGGCGCTTGTTCACCATGAGCAAGTCCCAACAGGACAGATTGAGTTTCGCCCCAACTGGTACAGAAACCTAGGATGGCTTCGTTTGTCCAGGTCAGGGCAACAAAACGATATCCCTGACTGTTAGTTGGGTGGGCCCCAACGCCAAGTCGGTAGGCAAAAAAGGGGCAGCATTTTGAAGTAATTGAGCACATGTTACAACAATGGCAATTCCCTGTCAATCACAATCATCCATAGCTGGCAAATGCGTCCCAATGAATTTATTATAGCAGTCAAATATAATGATGATTACACTTATTTTCCATATCTACATGTTAGTTGTTTTTTAGTTACTTCCCATTCCAATCTCCACATTGGTACCTAGAGAACTCTAATTTCTTTTCTGTTTGGCTATTTACGCCATGGAACTCTACCATAGTTCCGTATTAGGATTGTTCAAGGAAATCTTTAAACTTTGCTTAATGATATAAATTATATTTCTTTCATGACCTCCTCCTATTAATGCCATTCTAGGAGGTTGTAATTTTCAGGTTGAAAATCTACCTAAAACTTGTGTCAAGTGAATGTCTCCTAATTGACCTCTAAGCCACACTTATTGATGGTAGGAGGCTAATATGCTATGACTATATATGTTACAATATTAATGAAAATATGTATAAATTAGTATTAGTACGAAGAATTATAGTATGCATTGTTAAGCATATTAAGATTGTTAGAGTTTGTTAAGTTTGTTATAATGGTTTGCCACATGTATTGTATTCATTAGGTCGTGTGGTTGTTAACTCCCTTATCAGTATATATATAGGCAAGCACTATAGCTACCGAAGTAGTTAGTTTTCCAGTAATACTTCTTCCTCTTTCCTTCCACCTTTGTCTACATTTGTAACATGGTATTAGAGTTGTAAGCTTTAGTTGGAGCTTGAGAAAGTGTAAATGGCAGACATTGGTGGAGGATCGTCGTGTGCTAGTGTTGATGGTGCTTATGAGGTCAACCCATCAAGCTCTACAACAAGTGCAAGAGCTGCAACTATGGTGAGTTCCTTTCTTTGTGGTTTTTCACTAGCAATAGTTCAAAATAGTGTGAGTCACAAGCTTGTATCTTCCAATTATGCATTGTGGAGGTCTCAGTTCATTTCACTACTCAATGCATATGATTTGATGGAGATCATCGATGGTTCATGTCTCAGTCCATCTCCTTTTATCAAGAGTGGTAATGAGAATGATGTAACACTCATTCCTAATCTTAAGTATTTGCAATGGCATAGGAAAGACCAGCTAGTTTTGAGTTGGTTTGTTTCTTCAATCTCTGAAGAGATTGAATCATAGTTGATCAATTTCGCAACAACCAAGGATGTTTGGATTTTTCTTGAAAAATACTTTGCCATGAAGTCTCAATCAAGGATTTTTCAGTACAAATCTAAACTCAGTTGTTTGAAGAAAGGTGATAGCTCGATTATAGAGTTTCTTTATAAGGAAAAAAATTCTAAATATGAACCTTGGTACTACTGGGTATACCTTTTATGATGATGATCTGGTTTTGTCTGTATTGAATGGTTTACGATCTAAATTTGATCCTATAGTAGTCTATGTTGATTCTAGAGCAATTTTGATACCATATGATGAGTTAGTGGGTATGTTATTGAATCATGAGAAGAAGCTTTTGAAAAATCAATCAAATGTTGATATTACTGCTAATATTGTGTCTAAGGAGACCAAAGCTTCTAATAATTGATGATGAGGAAGGTCTAGAAGAGGTGGTCGTTTTGGAAGAGGATGGAGCAATCAGTTTCAAAGTTTTCAAATATCGTATAATGAACGAAGGAGTGGTGGAAGGAACTCAATTGCAAGTGTTCAATGCCAAATCTGTGGACGACTGAATCACTCAGCTGCAACATGTTACCAATGTTATAATCATGCTTCTCCATCTATTAATCTTGCTGAATCAAATTCTTCTACAGCTAGTGGACATTGGCTTGCAGACTCAAGTACCACACTTCATTTCACAAATTCTATGAATAATCTCGATTTTGCTCAGGAGTATACTAGCGATGATGAGGTGAAAGTTGGTAATGGTACTAGTCTTTCTATCCATCATATTGGTTCTTCTCAATATCATACTTCTAATGACACTTGGTCATGCTAATAAAGTGATGGTGGATAGAGTTGTATCTACTTGTCATCTGTCTTACAAAAAAGAGACTAGGAATTCTATATATGATGCATGTGCTCAAACAAAAATGCATAAGCTTCCATTGTATTTCACAAATTTTGTCAGTATAGTGCCTTTTCAAATAATATTCTTTGATGTGTGGACTTCACCTATTTGATCTCCTTTTGGTTACAAGTGTAAATATCCCGTTTTGACACTCCTTTATCTTTTTTAAGTCTCATTGCATCCTAGCATGTCTCATCCATCTTTAGAAGCCTTTTGCTCAGCCTAAATACTCTCTAAAAGCCTATTTACTGGTTCAGATCGTTGAACTCTCAAAACTGAGTGTACAACGTTGAACTCCCAACTTTAGGCGTACAACATCTCCAGACCATTTCCTTTCTATTCTAGTCAAGTTTTTTTTTGGAGTCAATGTAAGTCATCAATATTTTCAACGAGTCTTCTTACTTTATTTAGAGGTTTTTATTGCCTCATTAAATGACTCGTTTAACCATATTTGAATTGGTAGTTAAATTTGGTAAGTTTCTAGCCTAAGGGTGTTGTAAGGCTCAATTTGGGCGTACGTTAAACTCCCAATTTTGGGCGTTCAACGTTGAACTCCTAGTTCTAAACATTTAACACCTGACAGCCTAACCTTGCCACATCAGTCATTTTTGTTCTTTGGAAAATTTTGAATTCAATTAGTTTTCTTTTTTGGAAGATTATGTTAATTATGTCGAGCGTCATTTTGACTTTGACCAAACTTTAATAGTCCTTTTAATGGAGGAATATCCCTATTAACAGTCTGAATGTGTTGAACTCCCCAATTGGGGCGTTTAACAAAGAACACCCAGTCCTAGGCGTACAACACTTCTGAAATGGAAATTTTTAATGCAGTTGGCCCATTCTTGCCATTTTAGGTCCTCTCGTCCCTCTATAAATAGAGGGGCACCTCTAGCCTTTTGGAGGGACCAAAAAGTAGAGAATTTTAGGGATCAAAATGAAATCTAAAAGAGAGGAGAGAATTCTAGGAAAAAGAGAGTAGAGAGGTTCTAAGCCTAAGCCTTCTATAGGTTCTGACCACATCACGTCAGCATCTTACATCCTATATATGCATCATAAACAAAAGGGGGGTTTTTATATCACTTTGCATTTTTCATTTTCATTTCATATTTACATATTATAGTTAGGCATTAACATTCATTGCAATCAAAGGGATAAAACCCCTCGGGTAAGTACCTTTTTCTCTCATTTTCATGCTTGTAATTTATTTTATTGAGTCACTTACGACACTGTATTAATCCGTTTTTTTATTTTAACATTGTTTTGCAAGGAAAAGAAAAAGAAAAAGAAGAGGAAGCTCACCAGCACGGGCACCTGTAGGTGAAGTTGCCGTCGTTCTAAGGTAGCTAAACCCGCAACCTCAACATCACCCCAAGGCATCTCGAGGGCCAGCGAAAGCGAACTAAGAGTGCGATCACACTAGTTCTGACATCTGTGGAATGGAGGAATTGGGCACAAAACAAAGGGACACAAGCGAAGTAGTAAAAGGCGACAAACGAATGCACGCAAAGCCACTTCCCCAAAATCCTGCATCCACAACAAGTATTTTGTATCATTCATTGATGATTATTCTAAATTTGTTTGGTTAATTCCTTTGAAGCTGAAGTCTGAAGTCTATCAAGCATTTTTACAATTCAAGCACCTAGTGAAGATTCAATTTAAATCTGACATACAAGCTGTATAGTCGGACTGGGGTGGTGAATATCAATGGTTGCATCATAAACTCAACGAATTGGGTATTCATCATAGGATCAGTGCTCCATATACCTTAGAACATAATGAATGTGCAGAGAGAAAGAATCGACATCTTAAAGAAATAACCCTAGCTCTATTGGCTCAAAGTAGTCTTCCAACTGATTTTTGGGTATATGCATTCCAGACTGCAACTTATATAATTAATCTCCTTCCCTCTCCTCTTCTTGATTTAAGTCTCCTTATAATTAATCTCCTTCCCTCTCCTCTTCTTGATTTAAGTCTCCTTTTCAAAGACCACTCAATAGGATACCTAATTACAATTTTTTGAGGGTTTTTGGGTGTAAATGTTTTGCACTATAAAGACCATATACCTCTCAGAAGCTTCGATTTAGGTCATCTCCTCATATTTTTATTGGCTATAGTCCATCTCATCATGCATATAAATGTTATAATCCTAGCACCAAAAACGTTTTAATAGTGTAACCATGCCGGCGACAGCCTCGGGCTTAGGGCGAAAGGCCAAATGCGTGAGGATCGGCAAAGTCACGGTAGAAATAAAAATAAAGTGCAGGAGTCGCCACCTAGTCTATTAAAAATGGGAGACGAGGAAAACCACTTAAAAATACTCAAATCATGCAAAAGTAGCCGAATGGAAAAGTAGGTCATAAACCAGAAAATTAGGCAAGGATCCCTGTTACGCACGAGGAAAGTATTAGGCACCCTTGTGCGCCTAGAAAATCGGTCTTTCTATGGATTTCTCGTTTACTTATATGAAATGTCGATTTTTCAGCCTTCTCTGTACGCCCGAGGGTGATATGCAATGCCATGCTAAGTGAATGGTGTCTTATCCTAAATAGGAGTGCATGGGTTGTAGGGTGTGTCCTAAAGCTCAGAAATGTCACCCGTGTAATGGGACAAGCCCCGGTGCAGGGATATTGCACGGAAATGATCAAAAGATCTAATTAACATCGAGTGATTTTCATCCTTCCTTTATTATATGCAAAATATGATCTATCATGCATGTAAAGGGCTAAAAACAGAATTTGGTCTTCCTGATATATCAAGGAAGAAAACCAGAAGAAAATCAAAACAAGAAACATGCTAAACATCATGCGAAAAAGCTGCTGTGTGCTACTGAAAAATAGGCTGATGTGCCTGTTTGGTGCACCAGACTGGTGCTCCAGTTTGGTGCGCCACCTAGGTACTCTAGTGGGGCCAGGAAGATGTGTTGAGGAAAACACCAGAAATCCATACAGTGCAATGTAATAATGTGTTCCAGAAAGTTATGCAATGTAAAGTCTTTGTAAACCCGAGAAATGCAATTTGAATATCTAGAAAAAGCAAGCATAAGAAGATTTAGGGACCTTGTGTTCAAGGGTTGCAAGCCTCACATAAGATCACATTCTATCCATGCTAAATGAAAGCAACCAAGTTTGACCATGTCACATGGATCATGGGCTGATGCCTAAGAATCTCCATATAGGAGTAAGGGGCAATCAACGTACCAGTTTTCAGCCATGGGCTGAGCATGCAAAGTGTAAAAAAGTCTTAAAACAGTATCATCTTAAGCTGGAAACAAGCATGCAAAGACATATAACATTAGAGAATCCACACCAGGAAAAGCAGAGTCAAAATCATCCGTGAAACCATGCAACTTGAGTAGTAAACATGGTGATTTGCTCTCTGACCAGTCTAGTGCACCAGAATGGTGCGCCAGAGTGGTGCTCTGGTAAGGTGCGCCACTCTGGTGCGCCAGGTTGGTGCTCCACAATGGTGCTCCCCAGAAAACCTGAATCAGACTGCAGTCTGATTCAGAATCTGGTTAAGATTTCAGAGATCAATGACTTTCTTTAATCAGATTAGGTATGCAGGTAATAAAAACAAAAAACATGATAAGATTCAAACAAATGGAAATCTTCTATTATTTGGTTTCAAATCATGCTAAATCATGGGTTAATGGTTGTATACGTGCATAGGATTCTTAAGAATATGCATGAGTGAATGAGATCAGTAATATTATGCAAATGGTAAACACAAAGAAGGTTTATTGACTGTTAACCTCCTAGCATATGATTGCATGAGTCATGGTTCTCAATGTAAAAGAAATAGAGAAGAAAAAACAACACACTGGAATTACATGATGCAGATTTTTATCATTTAGATTTTACATATAGAGTATCTTGTATATGAAACGAGCATCCTATCATAAAACTCTCATGTAAACAGCAACAAATCAGATTATATGTGCAGTTCAAGGCATGTTATATTCGATGCAAGAACTAAGATTAAAGGTAAAGAAAGGAGTGGAGCTTACCTTGTCCAAGGTGTTCCTTCTTAGAAAACCCAAAATAATATGATCATTGTTGCTTTGGAAAGACTGGAGGTGCTTTAGAATGCAAGGGAATATTCAAGAACACGAGAATAGGTTGCTGGAATCAGTAGATGACTTGCTTAAGATCTCCAAATGGCTGTCCATGGGGGTCATTATATAGGATTTTGCAAAGGTAACTCCCATGGAATGCAGGCAGCCTCATAAACGAAGAGCCTGGCGCAGATTCCAAAGCATATTCGCTGGTGAAGGTTACAGACATGGGAGGTGGAAAGTCAATAGCCTGAGAAATGGCTGTGCGCCAGCTTGGTGCGCCAGGAGAGTGCGCCAGATAGGTGCGCCTGCCTGGTGCTCCAACTAGGTGTGCCACTGTAGTGCTCCTGCTTGGTGCTCCACATTGGTGCTTTAACTTGGTGCTCTCTCCTACCTGTCTGAATTTCTAATTGGGTTGCGGGCCTACTATAGGTTTGTGGTTGATTTAACTGATGGGATTGAATTTGGCATATCCAAAGCAACATCTGGAAAATTTATCTATGAGCCACCTCAAAATCGGAGTGTCTACAAATAGCTAGACATGTTATCTTTGATAAGAATTCTTTTCCATTTTCTTGTTTCAAAGCTCCTCAATCATCAAGATCTTCTACATTTAATGCTATCCAGTTGTCTCCTCTGCCATATGATTGTTTCAATATGACATCAAATATATCTTCACAACCCTCAGAACTCGAGTCAAATAAATCCTTGTTAGTGCCTATAACCCTGTTCTAGTCTTTCTTCTTCTCAACAATCCATGTCTGATGGCTCTCAAAATTCTGCTAATTCATCTTCCTCTCAATCTCCTATTCCTATTCCTCTTTCTATTCCTTTTGTATCTTCAACTAAGTCTCCTCCTCCTATTCTTGTTCATCCTTCTTATGCTCCTATTAATTCATCTTCTTCTATTCTTGTTGTTAGAACTCACTCAATGCAGACTAGAGTCATGTGTGGAACATCAAAGGAGAAAGTTTTTTCTACTACTACACATCCTATTCCACATGCCTTGATAGTAGATTATCAACATCAAGAAACCAACTTGTTATTCTACTGCATCTAAACGTAAGTGCTGGACTGATGCTATGTCTGCTGAGTTCAATGCTCTTATGAGTACTAGTACATGGATTTTAGTTCCACAGACACCTAATATGAATGTAATTGGTTGTAAGTGGGTTTATAAGATTAAAAAGAAGGCTGATAGTACAAAGCAAGGTTAGTGGCTAAGGGCTATAATCAAAGGGAAGGTATTGATTTTTTTGAGACCTTTAGTCCTATTATCAAGCCACTACTATATGGTTTCTTCTTTCCTTGGCTACTACTAATAGCTGACATATGAGGCAACTTGATGTACAGAATGCATCTTGCATGGAGATCTTCTTAAGAATGTATTCATGGTACAACCACCTGGTTTTGTTAATCCTCAGTATCCAGATGATGTTTGTAAGCTTCAAAATCATTGTATGGACTAAAGCAATCTCCACAGGCTTTGTATATGAAGCTCAATGCTTTTATACAAGACTATGGTTTCATTATCTCTAAGACTAATACATCCTTGTTCAACTATAGAAGGCAAGGGATTTGTCTCTATTTTTTGGTTTATGTGGATGATATCTTAGTTATTGGCAATAGCTCAACTACCATTGCTACTCTAATTCATGATTTGGCTGTTGCTTTTCCTATTAAAGATATAGGATTCCCTCATTACTTTTTAGGAGTTGAGCTTCTTCAAACTACTTCTGGTCTACGACTATCTCAATGCAAGTATATTTTGGATCTTCTGATCAACTCAAAAATGGATGGAATTAAACCTATAACAACTTCCCACAGTCTAGTCAGAACGCATTCTAATCCTTTCAAGGATCCCACTGTTTTCAGGAAATTGGTAGGTAGTCTTCAGTATTTGTCCATCAGATAGCCTGATATAAGTTTTGTTATTGGGAAGTTGAGTCAAATGATGTATGATCCCTCCAATGAACATTGGTTAGCCTTGAAAAGAGTATTACGTTATCTCAAGGGCACAATTCAATTTAGTCTTTATTTCTCCAAGCATTCAGATTCCCAACTTTGTGTGTTTGTTGATGCTGATTGGGCCACTTGTCTTGACGATCGGAAATCTACTACAGGGTATTTCATTTACTTTGGTTCAAATCCTATCTCATGGTTGTCCAAGAAACAAAACACAATGGCTCGATCATCTACTGAGGCTGAATTCCAGGCTGTTGCAAATGGAGTTGCGAAAGTTTCATGGATTCAGTCGTTGTGCTATGAGTTGGGTGTGTTTTTGTCATCTGCTCCAAAGCTTTTCTGTGATAACATTGGGGCCATTTATCTTAGTGCAAATCCTGTTTTCCACTTTCGGTTGAAGTATGTTGAAATAAACTTCCATTATGTGCAGGAGAAGGTCTTGAAGAAAGATTTATAGGTTTCATTTTTATCAACGAAGGACAGATCGTTGATGGGTTCACAAAACCCCTATCGAAGCTTTGCTTCCATAAATTTCGTGACAAACTGCATGTGTCTCAACCCCCATGAGTTTGAGGGGGGATGTTAAGCATATTAAGATTGTTAAAGTTTGTTAAGTTTATTATAACGGTTTGCCACGTGTATTGTATTCATTAGGTCATGTGATTCTTAACTCTCTTTATCAGTGTATAAATAGGCAGGCATTGTAGCTGCTGGAGTAGCTAGTTTTCTGACAATACTTCTCCCTCTTTCCTTCCACCTTTGTCTACATTTGTAACATGCATTGTAGGTAAATTGTATACATGTTTGGATGTCATACTTTAATCACTTCTACAAACTATGTAAAAAGAA
Organism: Posidonia australis; assembly: GCA_024699735.1. Lineage (NCBI taxonomy): Eukaryota > Viridiplantae > Streptophyta > Magnoliopsida > Alismatales > Posidoniaceae > Posidonia > Posidonia australis. Next base: position 11,797 of record JAMKQA010024309.1, read on the forward strand.
TCAATGTGTGGATTACTCCCTACAGATGTCACTGGCTCATGCAAGACGGTCCCTTTCCTCAGTCCAAATTGCTAACAATAAGCATGCACAAATAACATAGAAGTTCAATTAATATAAATGACACATGAACTGTACATTGCCATCCAAACACGCAAAATATGAAAGATGTAGCTTAGCAATGATGCTGAAGTGTAGGTATGGTGGTTATGGAGGCTAATGTAGGTTGGCAGAAATCTTGCATGAGTCACCAATTCACCATCATGCTTGATCTGGGTACAAAATGATAAAGTATAAGTACAACCATTAATTTCACTCATATCATAAGTGTTGGGGTTCCCTCCACATGGAGGATGTCCCATAAAGGTTTCACTTCTTCCTTGGATGATTTTTTTTCCAAGTTTGAAGTGAGGAGAAGAAGAATACTTAAAGTTTCATGGGTTGTGGCAACACTGGACGTCCAATTATCATCCTGGTCATTCCAAGGACTTTGGCGGACATCTAGGGCAGACATCCAGGGTGAACGTCCAAACCTCTAACCTATATATACATATGTAAACCTATGATTAAGGTTCATAACCAACTCTTAGTCCTAAAACAAAAGAAGAGGAGAAAGAGAGGTGCAATTTTCTCTAACGACGACTCCTGCACTAGAATTATGTGGTCAAACGGTGTTGTCATTTGGAATTATGTGAAGACTAAGGTGATAAATGAAGAAACTAGAAGGGAAAAGTCATAGTAGAGGTCCAAAGAATTTTGACAAGAGTAGGAGCAAGTCAAGAGACAAGTATGCAAATGTATAGTGCCACCATTGCCATGAGAAGGGACACACAAATAAGTTCTGTCGAAAGTTGAAGCGAGAGAACAAAAAAATGGAAAAAATCACAAAAGCATGACAACGACAGTAATGGTAATGTAAGAAGAATTGCCTCTACAGTTGAAGACTTAGTCGTTGTTTGTGATGATGAAGTAGTTAACCTAGTAGTGCGATGATTCACGCTACATTTCGTAAGGATTTCTTCACTTCTTTATACTCTACGTGATTTTGGAGTTGTGAAGATGGGAAATAATGATAGAGTAAAAATCACAGGCAAGAGAGATGTGCACTTAGAGACAACAAATGACACAAGGTTGATTCTCATGTCTGTGGGGCATGTTGATGATTTAAGACTCAACATAATTTCAGTAGGAAAGCTTAATGATAAAGGGTATTTGAGCAATTTTGGAGGTAGAAAGTACAAGCATGCAAAGGGTTGTATGATAACAGCACGAGGTAAAAAGATTTCTCATTTATACCACATTCATGCTAAACCCTCTAGTGTCTCTATTAATGCATTAGAGGATGAAGAACACAGTGTCCTATGGCACAAGTGTAATATCTATACTCAGATTATCCATAATGAATGTAATTAAGTAATGTAATATGGGTAATTAGCTTAATAATGTGATATTGGTGTTGAACCCCTCTTTTAAGTAATACCATTGGTATTTCTCCTATTGTGTGATAATTTGGACCCAAGTGTGCCACCCGTATGTGTGTGTGCCGTGTGTGTGTGTGTGGGACCGTGTGGGGCCGGGTTGGCAACTGAGTCAACTCAGCATAGTAACCCGCACAGCCTCACGGCCTCCTACTGTGCTCGTCACAGTAGCTTGCAGCCTTCTGCCATACCTTCTTCGTCGATCCGTCAAGATCCTCAGAGTTGGTCGACGACGCAAGGTGACACGAGGAGGCCAGTTGCTATAAGAGGGAAGGAGGCGATGAAGGGAGGCAAAATGAGGGAAGGAGAGAAAGAGAAGGAAAGAGAGCATCGGAGAGAAAACCGAACAAGAAAAAATAAGAAGAGAGAGAGAGAGAGCTGGTGATCGTCGATGGTGGAAGAGGGCCTCCTGAGATCTTGGAAGCCAGAGGAGCACCAAGAGGAAGAGAGGATTAAGGCACCAAGGAGGAAGGATCGTCGAAGATCTTCTATGAGTACGCATTCCCTCCTTCATTCCTCTTTTATATTTTAGGCCTCCATCTTGAAATTATGCCATAAATTAGTATGGAATACATGAAAATGGATAGATTTGAGTTGGACGATGAATGTATGGAATCCTGGAGATTTTTCTATGAATTGTGATGAATTTATGTCGATTTTTGAGAAACATGCTACAATGTTTTTGAATGAATCCTCGAGCTTGTGATTTTCGTATCTCGAGATATATGCTATGGTTTTTGATGAAACTTGTCCCAAATGAAAGCAGACTTGACATGCTAGAACATATATTTTATGTAAAATTTATGATCCACCGGAAAGGGGTTCGTTGGAGGTCCAATTTCCAAAGAACAAGAGAGCAGGGTCTAGGGAGAAGTGTGCTGAAAATGGGAAATTCGATATACCGAATAAACTCGGTAAGCCATTTTTCTGTCAGTTTTCAGTTCAGAGTCCTGTTTTAGTAGACCGAAATGTTCCGGTCTTCCGTTTCAGGAGATTTTAGTCGATCGAAATGTTTCGATCGACCAAACCAGGAAAATTTGGACGACCGATTCGAAAGTTTGATCGACCGATCTGGGCACCTGGGCCCATTTTGGTCTGCCAATCTGCTTCGGTATGTTGAACTAGACCTTAAAGCCAAATTAGATAGTTTCTAATAAAGATGTTGTATACATGGATTCTTATGCGTATTTGAGGTGTTTCGGCATGATGTTTAGACAGAACTTTATAGAGATATCTTAGAATAAAAGAATGGCTTTTACAGAATGATTTCTATAACAGAAAGAGTTTTTTAAGAAAAAGAAACTTCAAAGAAAAGATGCTTGTTTTCAGAATAACATTTTTAGAGTTGACTTCTATTAGAAAAACTAGGTGTCCAAAGAAGGTGTTGAATGGGTTGGGTAAGATAACCATGAGCTCAAACACCTCGATAGAAAGAGACATTGGGAAACGCATCCCCTTGCACAAAGAATAGAGAGAGAGCCTGATGGCTCAGGAGGGCCTGAAGAGCCCAAGAGTGTGGCCTATTCGCCCAAGTAAACGATGGAATGCCCAACACAAGGACTTTAACCGTGGTAGTGTAGGAGGTTGGGATTAGTGTCTCTCCCTCCGTATGTAGCCAGGTCACCCTTGATCAAGGTGGCACCAGAAAAGACAAGAGTTTTTCAAATTTAAGATTCAGAAATTAGATTTAAGCAAGAATCAAGCTATGTTTTGGCTTTTGGATTTTAGCGAGATTCTAACTGAGATAAAATCAGAGTTTTAGGGCTAGTCTAGCCAAAAATTTTGTTTAGTTAAATTCGAGATTTGGTTTTAGGCTGGAGTCTAGTCTCAACGATGTTTCCCAAAAATGCATTAGATTAGTGTATGAGTTTTGGAACAGATAGAAAGGTTTTAAAAGAGCATGATTTACTAAGTCTTCCCTGAAAAGAATTTCCAGAATATTTATAAGAGATTTATTCAGAGTTTTTGGTTCCTATGGAAATCCAGATTGGAATTTTCTTTTAGACAAATTTCCAGAAAAGCTTAAGGAAGTTTTCAAAATCTAGGAATAAGTTATAAGTGTTTTCTATTGTGTTTTTCTTATGGGCACGTATTGGGTGATTTAGAAGCCACTCACTTGTGTCTTTACCTCATTTTATTTTCAGGTGCTTGTTGGATTGCAGTTTAGTCCTGTGTTCGAAGACAGGAGCCACTAGCCGCACACATAGGATTTGGATTGCAGTTAAATTTCTTTTATTTGTGCATTAATCCTAATGAAATAGCTTAGTTTCTCTAGCACCCGGTTTGGAGTCGTTACAACAAGAGACTCGACCACATGAGTAAGAAGGAAATGACACTGCTAGTCAAGAAGAATCCCCTGTCATAGTTGAAGAGTGTTCACTTGAAGAAATGTGTAGAATATCTGGCAGGGAAGCAGCACAGGGTTGCCTTCAAGGGTTAACAACTTCTTTCAAAGAAGCCAGAAGTGCTTGAATTGATACACTTAGATGTGTGTAATCCGATGAAGGTAATGTCACTTGGTGATGCTGGATACTTTGTTACATTTATTGATGATTTCTCTAGGAAAGTTTGGACTTATGTTTTGAAGTCCAAGGACCAAGTGTTTAACAAATTTAAGGAGTTTCAAGCTTCAATTGAAAGACAAACTGGGAAGAAGATGAAGCACATTCTTAGGGATAACAGAGACGAGTATAGTGGTCCATTTGATGCATATTGCAATTAACAAGGCATTAAATATCAAAAGATCTCTCTAAAGACACCACAATTGAATGGTGTTACTGAGAGGATGGATAGAACATTGGTAGAGAGAATGAGATACTTACTATCACACGCAAAGTTACCAAGGTCCAACTAGGGTGAAGCTTTGATGACTTTGATACATATTGTTAATCTCCCACCAAGCAATCACTTACAAGGAGATGTTCCAAACAGAGTTTGGTATGACAAGGATGGTTTCTACGACCACCTGAAAGTGTTTGGCTGGGTAGGTGGCACGGCAGAATGGGGAGGTCCGTGGTGTCTCAACGATACTCTAGGGAGTCGCGGGAGGTGCTGGAACGGCCTGGGGTGCTCCCCCATCACAGGCTCTGACGAGACAGCGATTGCAGCGGTGACGGCGGCACTCTTTGGCAAGGGAGGCCAACTACACTCCTCCTGAGTGACAAGACCTTAGGGAGGAAGGGGAGGAAAGAGGGGGATAGGAAGGAGAGGCCCGTGGGGCCTTGCCAGGACCTAGGATCCACAGAAAACCACATGGGATGCAGGCTCGCTCGAAAAGGATGGGACAATGTGCAAATGTGATGAAAACTATGCAAAATGCATGAATATGCACCTAAATGTGTAATGGGTGCTAAGGAATGACTTAGACAAAGGTTATGCATAACTTAATGCAAGAACTAACATGTATGTGCATGAATTGGTGGCACTAGGGCAATTTGGTCATTTCAATGGCCAAATGTGATAAAAGCATGTATGGGGATGATGCATGGTCTGAGATATGCCAAAATGTATGTGAAATGTCATGAAAATGTTATTGGCAAGAAAACATGAAAAGGATAGGGTCTTAAAAATAATAAAATGATGTAAACACAGTAGAGGCCAAGTACAAGGACCAAAATGCAAAATTCACAAAAAGGGTGAAAACCTAGATTAAAATACATTCACTGACTTCTATTCTAATGTGTAGATGATGGATCAAATGAAAATGTGGCACTGAGACGTGTGAAAATTGCATTTTGGTAATTTCCTGAAAATTTAGGGTATAATGTGCAAAATTCACACATAAGTGCAAATTGTAGACACCCCGATTTTGAGGCGGCTCGTAGGTGAACTCTCCAAAAGTGTTGCTTTGGATACGGCAAGTCTTAACCTCATCATGGTTACCCTAAGCTTATAACAAACTCATGGTCCAATTTACAATTCAGGCAGCTAGGTGGAGAGCACCAATGTGGAGCACCAAATTGGAGCACCAAGCTGGCACACCAAGTTGGCGCACAGTCACTTTTCAGAGTGCTGACTGTTGGCTTTTCATATTCTGTGTTTGTAGCCTTCACTTGCGAATATTCCTCACAAATCTACGCAAGGCTGTTGAGTTTCGAGGCCTTTTGCATCCCAAAGAGTTACATCTTCTTTCTCTTTAAAAGGCCCTCCTTAAGCAACTTTTTCCCTCTCTTAGCAAGTCACCCACTCCTAGCAACCTGCACCCCAACTTCCAGAGCACACTCCTGCATCCTTGAGCATTCCCAACTGAGTCCAAAGCAACAAGGAGGAGATACCTTGAGCCATCCAAGGAGGAGATACCCTAGGCAAGGTAAAGTCCTTTACTCATCTTTCCACATAGGTTTTACATAATATTCTGGATAAAACCTGCAACTAAACTGATATATTGTCTGTATAGTGATGTTCTTTCATGCCTTTTTGTGTTATTTTGGATGTTCATATTGCTCCCTTATATGTTCATTGCTTCTTTGTCATGATGATTTTACACTGTATGATCTTATTTTAACAATGAATCATAGTCTTATGTAACCACTAGTTATGAATCATGAGTTGTGATGCATCCTCCTTGAATGCTTTATCTGTTCCTCATGCTCCCTAAGCCAACTAAATCATTGCATGAATCCTAAAATCCATTGGCAGTAACTGCAGTCCTTGTAAACCCATGAACATGCATGACTTGAGGAGAGAATGATAAGAGTGTTTTAATGCTTATTTATTTAACATGACTTAGTTTTCTGGCATCTAAATAGATGATCTAAATAATTAGTAACCCAATCCATTGCATGCATTTGGCCCAGACTCTGAAATCAGACTGCAGTCTGATTCAGAATTTCTAGGGTGCACCAAGCTGGCGCACCATCCTGGCGCATCAAGCTGGCACACCAAGCTAGTCACAGGGTGCAGGCAACCCATTTTGCATTATGATTTGCATGGCTTTCTGTTTGTTCTGGACTTTGGTTTTTTTGGCATTCGATCTCTGATATGCCATGTTTTTACTGGCATAATTTCAGCATGTAATAACATCCTTTGCATTAGTTTTGCATCTAGTGAAGTTTGGCTTACCGCTTGGGTATGGTGAACTGGTGGCTTTCCAAAACTCTTTGTGTAGGGTTCTTTTGTATCAGTCCATGATCCCGACTCAAGTGGCATAGCTGAGATTCATTAGCCTTCATTAGAGTAGAGTTGTGTAGTCTTGTGTGAGGCTTATTGCCCTTGAGCACAAGACTCATGTCTTGAGTTTCCTCTTTCCTTTATGACTTTGTGGAAGAGAGGGGAACTCACATGTGATCAGGTCTTTTAGATGTCCATGATGCATTTTCAGGTGGCTTTATGCACGTTTGCAAGATTTTATATCGCATGCCACATTGATTTAGCTTATTGTCTGATCTGCAATTTCTTAGGCGCACATAGGTGGCGCACCACATAGGCGCACTTAGGTGGCACATCAGACTGGCGCACCTGCCTGTTTTTTACTGCACACAGTAGCGTTTTGGCATGGTATTTAGCATGTTTCTCGATTTGCTTTGCCTTTGGTTTTGTTTGGGTGTCTTCTTGGATATATCAGGATGACTCCAATCTGTTTTCATCCACCTTTGTGCATGGTAGCATAGGTTTTGCATATAGCAAAGTGAGGACGAAAGTCACTCAGTGTTATTGGATCTTTGGTCATATCCGTGCAATATCTTTACATCGGTACTTGACCTGCAACTTGGATGACCTTTCTGAGTATTTGGACACATCCTACAATCCCTCTACTCATGTTTAGCATAAGGCACCACTTACATGTAGCATGACATTGCATATCGCCCTTGGGCGTACAAGAACAAGCTGAAAAGCCAACATTCCATATAAGTAAACGAAAAACCCATGAAAGACCGACTTTTCGGGCGTACAAGGGTGTCTAATACCTTCCTCGTGCGTAACAAGAATCCTTGCCCATTTTCTGGTTCATGTAGACCTTTTCCATTGGTTTTATGGCATGGTTTTAAATGTTTTAAAACGGTTTTCCTCGTCTCCCATTTTTAAGTAGACTAGGTGGCGACTCCCGCATTTTTATCATTGTTTTTACCGTTTTTGCAGTGACTTTGCCAACCCTCGCGCATTTGGCCTTTCACACCACGTCCGAGGCTGTCGCCGGCATGGCTACACAAATGTGACTCAAATATGAAAATAAAGATCAATTTACAATGCAAACATGATTTTTAAATGAAATCTATGATTAAGTGCAAAATATGAAATGCAATAAGTGAAAAATATCAAAAATATGTGAGAAAACAATTAAAACCCTAAATGATGGATTTGAAATTAGTCTAAAAGTTTAGATGCAAATTTCCTATTCTCAAGGACTATATATTGTGAATCTAGGGACTTACATGCAAAAAATAGAGCCTAAATGTGATAAAAATTAAACTATTATGATGATCAGTGTGATTACAAAGATTTTCAGGGTTCAGAATTCAAATTTTACAAAGAAAACTCATTTTTAAAAGTAGTGGGGGCTCAGTGCAAAACTTCAGGACTTAATTGAGAATAAAACATGATGTTAGGGACCTAAATGTCATAAAACATGCATGAATGCAATAAAGACAGAAAATTAATATATGCAGGGAGTTACATGCAATTCTTACAAAAACAAAATAAAGAAACAAAAATTATTTAAAACTACAAGGGCTTAAATATAAAAAAGGAGGACTTAAAAGAAATGACTAGAGGATCTCAGAATAAAATCCTAAAACAAAAGGACCTAATCTAAAAAGTACCCTACGAAGTTCACAAGAGGCTCGCCGACGTCCTCACTCCGGCGACAACCCAGCGTTGATGCAGCGATTGGAGAGCTCTGACGATGAGCCAGGAGGCTGGAGGGAGGCACGGTGGAGAATTCCAAAGTTGTGGGCAGGACTAGGGAGGCCTGAGATGCCACCCCACCTCCGGCTCCGACAAGGTGTGGTCGACGTCAGAGAAGACGACGGCGAAGGAGCTGGTTACGACGCGGCGGTTGGAGCGACGCAGCGAGGATCGGGGAAGCTTCAGTGAGGTCAGAGGAGACTCCTGGAGTCGTTGGCGAAGACTGTGGTGGCCTGAGGTATTCCCCCCGTCTCCTGCGTCGGCGACTGGAACGGTGGAGGCAGGCGCAATGCTTCGAGGCCAAGGACGGCGGTGTGGCTGTGCGGAGTGACTCGTGGTGATGCAGCGGAGCTTCTTGGTGTGGCGGTGCAAAGCGAGCACGTTTGGAGTGTTCTAGCGACTTCACGATGGAGGTCAACGGTGCAGAGCGACGACATCGACGTTCTCTGGCACGGGAGGCCAACCAAAGTCCTCATGAGCTCAGGGAGGTCAGGGAGGAAGGAAGGGGAGAGGATGGAGAGGCTCATGGAGCCTCTCCTGGCCCCGGAGGCTTGCGGCCTCGTCGGTGGTGGTGAACCCACCACCGGAGGGGAAGGAGACGGTGCAGAGACGATAGTCTCCGGCAAAGTGCGACTCAGAGGGCTAAAGGGAGAGACCTAAGGGCTACAAGGGTAGTGTAGACACCCCGATTTTGAGGTGACTCATTGATAAGAATCCAGTTGTTGCTTTGGATGTGGCTGATCCTTGAGCCAATCCTAAACTCATACCAAGCCCGCAACCCAGTTAGAAAACCAGACAAGCAAGGGAGAGTACCTACCTAGCAGACTTAGCTGGCACACCTAGCTGGCACACCTCCCTAGCACACCTAGCTAGCACACTTAGCTAGCACACTTAGCTAGCACACCTCCCTAGCACACCTAGCTAGCACACCGCCCTAGCACACCTAGCTAGCACACTTCCCTAGCACACATAAGTGGCGCATATAGCCGGCCACATCCTTGGCGCACACCGCTTCGTAGGCTGCGGACGGCTGGCTTTCCACCTCCCATAGTTGTTACCTCCAGCAGCGAATATGCCATGGAATCTTCCATGCTTTTCGTCTGCGAGGCTCTCTACATTCCCATGAGTTACCCATGAGAAAATCCTATATATGGACCCCCATAGGTAGCCATAGGGAGAGGTTAGAAATCCTGTGTTGAAGCTAGAAATCCAGAATTCTGCAATTCTGCTCTGAGCTAGTTTCATGCACGAGTTACATCCTCTGTCCAGCAACCTATATTCGTTTCTGGAGCACTCTCTTGCATCCCAAAGCAACCTTGGTCCTTCCAAAGCAACAAGGATCTCTTTATCTCTGAAATATCGAGAAGGGAACATCTTGAGAGGTAGGCCTTCCACCTCTTCTTTCTTTTCAGTTATATTTTCAGAAAACATGATAAAGCATGCTTGAAATCCTACGTATAGACTGTTTTATTTCATGTTTTATGAAGTTTCATCTGATAAACATGCTTATTCTCTATAGCATAAAGCTTGCATGAGTTGTCTTCTTTTTATCAATTCTTTGCAATAGCTTTGCCACGCACTTATATGTCTTGCACATAGATGTATGCTTATGGTCATCGTTTATATGCATTCTGATCGCATTTATCCATAACATGTCTATGCTTTGGCAACCTGCATGCTTTCATTCATACACGAACCCATCAATTTGTTTTAATCCCGAATGCATGATTTACATGGTGATTTTCGATCGTATGCATTCCCATCATGTTTTCAGTTTCTTAGTAATGACATGAACCCATCTGCATTAGCATAAATCATCTTGTATCTCTGTTGGGACGGATTCTGGATCAGATTGTAGTCTGATCCAGACTCCCTGGGGCGCACCACTCAGGCGCTCCTCTTGACCATTTGGTCGAGGTCTTCCCCTGTTGGCCTCTTGACCATTTGGTCGAGGTCTTCCCTTGTTGGCCTCTTGACCATTTGGTCGAGGTCTTCCCCTGTTGGCCTCTCGACCATTTGGTCGAGGTCTT